>CM067322.1:46066728-46074228 GCA_034231615.1 Meghimatium bilineatum | reverse complement strand
GGGGCAACAAAATAAGCCCAAAAAATCATCCACCAGGAAAATAGAACCCTCATGAAAGCTGTTAGGTGTAGTGCTACATTTAATAATACCGCACTGTGACATATGAGAAAATGAAATGTCAGATATACTAGGTAAAGCTGGGGCAACAAAATAAGCCCAAGAAATCATCCACCAGGAAAATAGAACCCTCATCAAAGCTGTTAGAAAAGTCGACCACACAACTATCACTATCTCGAAAGAGCTAAACAAGTCATAATCCACAACAGGACAAGAAAACAGACTAAACAGCGACTTAAATAGAATAAGACGAATTCCATCACCTCTCTGTTTATGTGGACAGGCAGCACATACAGTGGAACATATTCAGCATTACTACATTACGCTAAAACACTAAATGACGAAGCACTAGCCCATAAACGAACATTCACAGAAATATTTTTATGAATCTACAAATGCAGTAACGATTATCAAAAATACCGTACATGCTGTGTAAATATGTTAAACTGCAAACTAGAAAAGTATAATCATTGCACGGGTTTTGTTGGGAGGCATATTGTCACCAGTGTTACTCCATAAACTCTTTTGTCACCAGTGTTACTCCATAAACTCTTTGAACAAATATTACAAGATACATTACACAACCTTAAACCAACAATTTCCATCCATGGTCGCTCTCTGTGCAACTCGCGGATTGCAGATGATATTGATCTTATGGCTAGCTCTGAGAAAGAATTTGGACAACTTACTTCTTTCCTTGGAAAAAAAAAAGAAAATTTATGGAATGGAAATGAACATTGTGAATGTTGCAAAATAATGGCAAACAGTTATGATAACATAACACCGGTAAATATCTGAGTGAATGAAAGGAAACCTCTAGACATTTTAATACTTATGATCAGTATTTTTTTCTGAAATATGCCTTATTCTCACATTTTTTTTGTATTTGGTTATTTTAGTTCTGAGTATAAACTTAAAGAACATTTCCTGCGCATGAAAGCAAACATTCTACCGGGAAACACTCGAAAGCAAACATTCTACCGGGAAACACTAAAAAAATCATCTCATCTATTTTCTCAGTTGTTGCTAAACGATCAAAGTTAGATAGATAGATATCGGGCACGAGATTTATAGTTCCAGCCGAAGACGGATGTGTCGGGCCATTGGCGCAAAAACAGCGACACAACGCATTTTCATTCTCTGAACTACATCTTAACTGGAAATCTAGTAGGACCATTGTCCTGCTATAAGAGAGATCCAGTGGAAGTTTGAGAAGAAACCCTCAAGAAGAAGAAGATTTATAGTTGACATCGCCCACTTTTCCCCTGGAAGTAAATTTGAAAAAAATGATCGTCTCAAGTTTAGAAATATATGTTTTCACCTTTGACACATACTGACAATTTCACCTTGTCTTTCATCATTTATATGGTCTTGTTGGTTAATTGGGATTCATTCTTATAAAATTACGCATTTAACTTTTCCCGTGATTGTCATTGTTCACTTTGTATCTCCCATGAAATAGATGGACAAAGAAAATCAGGACAAATGTATAATGCATTCATTTAGTAGAATGAATCCCAAATTAACCCAACAGTCGTGTATTGTCCATGGTGACGAACAATGGAATAACGCGTCGCCAATAGACATCATGCGTAATGATCTCAGGTTGACCCAATAACCATGACAATATTTATTTTCTCAGAAGTTCATAAAACAAAAGAAAACACAAAAAACAATAATAGGTATCTACTTTGATCTACTTTACCGAAGTCTTTTTCCAGAATAATTCTTAGCATGAATTCCATACGTCATTTATCTCTGCTGAGCGGATCCCAAGCGTAATTTATATGTGATGAATCAATATTTCCCATGCGTTTCAATGGCAGGCGAATCAAAGTATACGCCAGTGTACAATGATCAGCCTCTTCAGCCAAGATAAGTGACGTTATTTTTAACAGATTTACTTTCTTCAGAACATGGATTCTGGACTGGTAAGTTGATGCATAATAGAAAATAATAGAAAACGTTTTATTGTGGAGCTAATTATGCCGAGACCTCCATATAACCTTATAGAATCTAGATCATATAATTCAAAGCTGTGTGTCTACATAGTTGAACTGTGGAAAAAAAAGAATTACTTTTGTAGAAAAAAACTTTTTTTAAAGTTAAGACTCAAATATGAGCGTCTTTAAACAGTTTTTAAATTAATCAACTGAAATGGCATCTATGTAAAATGTTTGTGGTGTTTTTCTGCGTACGTGTGTGTGAATTGGGGGGGGGGGGGGGGAGGTTAACGCTGAATTTATGGACTTTTTTAATAGTAAAAACTGTATACTCATCTTTGTTCTGTAATAAATAAAACCCGTACCAAATATGAGGAGCGATGGAAACACTAATAAATGAATAAATACTAGACTTGAAATAGCCTCGGCTGCAATGTCAAAGGTTAAATGTCATATGGAAGATCAGAATAAGAACAGCAATGGAGATAAACCATATATAAAACGTATAATGGTTATTACTTGGTAAGGATGTGAGAGTTGGATAATTACAGCGTCAATGGAGAGAAGAACACATGCTTTTGAACAGCAGTGCCGCCGAAGGCGGATGTGTTGGGCCATTGGCGCAAATAAAACGGCACGCATTTCCATTCTCTGGACTACATTCAACTGGAAATCTTGTAGGGTCATTGTCCTGTTACAAGATAAATCCAGTGGGAGTTTGAGAATGAACGCGGAAGAAGAAGAAGAAGAAGAGAAGTGCTACAGACGAACGAATATGCGCATCCATTTTGCAGAAAATGATTACTTTACCCAATTATATCGTGTTAAGATTAACTTTTATATCAATCTATGATTTTGTCAATATTTCTATATGGCAGTGAGACAAGGACTCCAACTGCGGACTTAGAGAGAAGAGGGTGAAACTTACACCCTCTTCACACAGCCTTTTGTAAAGCTCACGATTTATAAATAACATCTCATTTATGCATGGGTTTGAGAGAAAAAGCTATAGATGTTTGTTGGGTATGTTACCGAGAACATAAGACCAATGTGTATGTGCATAAATCGTTAAACTTCGTAAAAACATGTGGTACGGTCACTTTATAATACATTCCTTCATGACCAACTGGTTTGTTTGTTTGTTTTGCGTTCGCTCTATTGTAACCAGCACGGATATCCGTGCGATTTCCGCCGGAAGCATGATTACGTTGTGCCACCGTTATGCGCCTTGTAGGCCTAGCACATCCGATTTCGGCATGCCTTGACAATTCGGGTGGGCTACCCTAACCTGTGACAGCCTTCCTATCTGTCGCCAGACGGTGAATGTGTACTGACTCTATGCCGAGACGGTTTGTCTTTCACGTCTGTCCTGCACGAGGCGTTCCGCAGTCAGTGAGCATGCCTCGTGTAATTAGACGTATTGTGCCCGTGCTCATCGGGTACTAAAGCTTTTCTCGTCCTCAAGCCTGGTTACGGTTTAGGAAGAACTTGACAGAAGAGTTGGGCTCGGGCTCGCTCGTCTTCTTAGCCGAAGCGTTATTCACCAACTTCGTGAGCCCTTCGTCCAGGTCTGAATCTGTACACATATTTAGGAACGTTAGGAAATTGTGCTTTGTTCTAGAGCTCAACAGTGCTTGTCACCTCGGACTGCTATGCCTGTGCCCATCGGGTACTGAACCTTTTCTCTCCGCGAGCACGCTTCCGGTATAGGAAAGACTCGACAGTAGAGTTGGGCCCAGGCTCGGATCACTGGTAACTAGAAGCTTGTCTCGAGCAAACAATGCTTTAGTTCCAATTTCATCGAACCGTCTTCCATGCTTTTTACACATGACGCTGCCCTCTAGCGCTGTGCATCTTTCTCAGTGTACTCATTGTGCTTTTATGTTTATTGGAACATCTGTCTGCTTCGTACCGACTATATTGGCCGCCCTCCAATGCTTCTACCAGACTTTCTAGCTTCACTGCGTGTCGACAGTGTTGCTGCATGTGTTGGCACAGTGGTGTCAGTAGTATACCAGCGATGGAACGAGCCGCGAGTGTGCTGGATGTGCCGAGTGTGCCGAGTGTGCAACCGAATGTGCAACCGAATGTGCAATCGAATGTGCTGAGTGTGCAATCGAATGTGCTGAGTGTGCTCGCACATTCAATATGGTGGCGAAACATGTCAAAAAACGGTCGAAACCGGCCGAAATCGCGCGGTGTGTGTGTGCCCGGCCTACGCGGGCGGGGTGGGGATCATGATATCGGTGGGGCCCACTGCCCTATTTAACTTTAGTTCAACCCGGTTGAAGAAAATATTGCTCTTTTCCACTTAAAAATTTCCACTGTCTTATTTTGTTCTGGTTTAGAAGTAAACAGAAACTACCACGGTGGCTGACCGGTTGAAGGTCGGTCATTCTCAACTAGGTCGGCGCTATAACATAAAGGTCAGCTGAACCGTAATTTTCCACTGAGTTACTTAGGGGTGGGCCACTTGATTGATGAAATACTACGGACGCGTACTTTTCCGTGTGAAAATCCTTACAAGATTTCCGCGATAACGACAGGTAGCAACATCTGGCATTAATAGCATTCTCTTCACCCGCGTGCGTGTGAACCACGCCAACGTAGGTGCTCACCATAAACCTGTTATCTGATTGTGGGAATTAATGGTGTACTCGGATTTTAAAATAAGGTATTTAAATCGAATATATTTCAACCGTATATATATATATATATATACATACATACATACATACATACATACATACATACATACATACATACATACATACATACATACATACATACATACATACATACATACATACATACATACATACATACATACATACATACATACATACATACATACATACATACATACATACATACATACATACATACATACATACATACATACATACATACATACATACATACATACATACATACATACACACACACACACACACACACACACACACACACACACACACACACACACACACACACACACACACACACACACACACACACACATACATACATACATACATACATACATACATACATACATACATACATACATACATACATACATACATACATACATACTTACATACATACACATACACTCACATACATACACACATACATACACACACACATACATACATACATACATACATACATACATACATACATACATACATACATACATACATACATACATACATACATACTTACATACACATACACATACACATACATACATACATACATACATACATACATACATACATACATACATACATACATACATACATACATACATACATACATACATACATACATACATACATACATACATACATACATACATACATACATACATACATACATACATACATACATACATACATACATACATACATACATACATACATACATACATACATACATACATACATACATACATACATACATACATACATACATACATACATACATACATACATACATACATACATACATACATACATACATACATACATACATACATACATACATACATACATACATACATACATACATACATACATACATACATACATACATACATACATACATACATACATACATACATACATACATACATACATACATACATACATACATACATACATACATACATACATACATACATACATACATACATACATACATACATACATACATACATACATACATACATACATACATACATACATACATACATACATACATACATACATACATACATACATACATACGTACATACATGTGCGTATGTTTGCATTTGTTTTAAGCCAGAATAAAGTTTAAATAATTTGCACTAAGATTTCCCCGATAACGCCAGGTAACGACAGCTGACACTAATGGCATTTCTTCGCCCACGTGTGTCTGAGCCAACGGAAATACTTATAAGATTTCCCCGATAACGACAGATAACGGCATCTGGCACTAATGACTTTTTCTTCGCCCGAGTGCGTGTGAACCACGCCAACGGAAATACTCACCATAAACTTTGATAGAAAAGCTTAGACCTTGACTGTGTCACTCTGAGAACGCGTTAGTAGTAATTCTGGTTTAACTGGTTGAAACCATGCTTAGCTGGTTATTTCAGAAATCCACATAGTTGAAACCAATAAATTTTCGCTGAGTCAGCCTTCAGCGTGCTATAAATACCAACACAGCACTAATGATCGTCACTATTAAAATCATCAGCTTGTTGATAACACGCCTTTTGCCTTCTTCATTGAACCAGATCGTCGGAAATTATTCATTGGAAAATGGTGAGTTATATGTGTTAGTATGGGTTTTCACTATACTCTTCATGTTGTTATCATTATATAGCTCTGTTTATTTATAATTGTGTTTTATTTTATTGTAAGTTAGTAATCTTCACCATTAATTAGTAGGGTCTCATAGTAACCTTATTACGTTATTCAATGTTATGCTATGTATATCGATAACTCCCACCACTATGTGTTATACTCTTGGTTTTAGTGTTATCATTATATAACTCAGAAATTTATTAATTTTACAATTAATTAGTAGGAGTTCATAGTAACCTTATTATGTATTCCGTATTTATATCTATGTCATGTATATTGATACCTCCTACCGCTATGTGTTATACTCTTGATTTTAGTATTATCATTACAGACCAATGTTTTATTTGACGCTATTTTACAGTAATAGTTAGGGCTTTGTATTATTAATTCACTGTTTAAATTATCTTAAGTATATCGATAACTCCTACTGCGATGGTATATACTCTATAACTATGTTATGTCTATACCTTATAAATAGTGTATTGGTGTCTGACAAGTTATGTTCTATTCGTTCACAGGCCACTATCGCACCAACAAAACCAACTTGTACTGTTTGCAGCAAGTCCTTTGCACGACTGTTTGTCCTTAAACGTCATATGACTAGTGCGCATGGGGGCCAACGATACCCATGTACAATGTGTCCCCAAGTCTGCGCGTGTTCTTCAGGTCTAGCGCTTCACATTAAGCGTGTGCATTCAAATCCCAAGGTAGTGATGAACACGACACAAAGGCCAACAACAACTCTTATTGAACAACAACCAACGGGATCCACGCCAATAGATGCCACTGTAACAACTCCACCGATTACTATGATGTCTACAACATCAAACCCACCACTTACAACAACAAAACGACCAGCTGAACCAGAGGTTGGGCTGGTAAAAAAACTTAAAATTGATGTACTTGCTGGGTTACCAGCTGATATTCACCAAATTTATAAAGACAATTGGGACACAATTAAGACACATTCGCGTATACTTACAAAGATGGCACATTATACAATATTTCATTCACCCACAGAACCACACATAAATAACTGGCATGACACCCTAGTAGCAATTCACAACACCCAAACAATGCGATACAAAATTAGTCTTACAAAACATATCATTCTCCGCCATAAGGAGACACAAGAACCAAGA
>CM067322.1:45910956-46066628 GCA_034231615.1 Meghimatium bilineatum | reverse complement strand
AACACTACCTCACACGTACAAATACTACCTCACACGTACAAACAATACCTCACACGTACAAAACACTGCCTCACACGTACAAATACTACCTCACACGTACAAACACTACCTCACACGTACAAACACTGCCTCACACGTACAAATACTACCTCACACGTACAAACACTACCTCACACGTAAAAAACACTTCCTCATAGGTACAAACACTACCTCACACGTATAAACACTAACGCACACATACAAACACCTCCTCATAGGTACAAACACTACCTCACACGTACAAAACACTACCTAATACGTACAAACACTACCTCATACGTATAAACACTAACTCACACTTACAAATACTACCTCACACGTACAAACACTACCTCATACGTGCAAACACTAACTCACACGTACAAACTCTACCTCATACGTACAAACACCTCCTCGAACTACGAGCACCATTTTACGATACCAATATCACCTCGCTCTACAAACACCACTTCGCACTACATACACCAACTCACATCGCAAACACTGCCTGACAGTACATACACTACCAACACCTTTTCACACTGCAAAGAACACATCTCACTAGAAACACAACCTCGGAATACAAACACTACCATTCATTACAACATTGCGTCACACTACATACACTACCTCAACCTAAGCAAACTAAGAATATCAGGGGCGTAACATCAATAGATGCCAAAATGCACGGCGTCCCCTGTCATAATTAAACCATGTATTAGCGCACAAAAATGTATAGTTATTTACTATAATCATTAGTACATTTGTAAATATTTAATAAAACGATTTCCCTGACTTACAACAAAAAAATTAGGAAGAAATGAAAGATAATGGCAGATTTATTCTAATTTGAAAGTTATCTGTCCCTGACACCCACACATTATTGTGTGTGTATGGCCGTCTGTAGTATAGAATGTTTCCATTCAGACCTGCAACTTTCATTCGCTGCAGAAGACCTGACCTTTGATCTATTAATAACGGTGTAATGATTCTGTTAGATACTGGCTTCAGACCAACATACTCTTAGAAATAATTTATTATGACTTATTTCTCAGAACGGAAAACCTTATTTGTTTTAATATGTTATATGTGCGTAATCCATATACTATTATTTTTTTTAAATTATTATATGAGAGTCTATCTATCTATCTATAAGCTGTGTCCCTTGTTTGCCTTGCAGCGTCAGGGGTGGAAGAGTTCTCTGGAGATGCCTTCTTGTGCGCTGTTTTGTAAGCTTGTTCCTGTGGCTTCTTTAAATGTTTTTAAAAAGTATAGGCCGTAACTACATGTTGCTGGTGGGGGAAAAGGCGGACTACCAACCTACTAAAAACAGTAACTCTTCGTTCCAACTAACAAATTCACGGTACGACCGCTTAAGAATACGACCTCATAACACAAACACTACCTCTCTTCTTTACACAACACACACCATCTCACAAACACCACATTATAATACAAACAACACCTCACACTACAAACATCACCTCACTAAACAAACATCACCTCACAATACAAACACAACCTCACAATACAAACACCACTTCACACGACAATACCACCTCAGACTGCAAACACCAGATCATGGTGCAAACACCACTCACATTACAACCATTTCGATACACTATACACAACCTCAAACCATAAACACCACCACAACACAATTGCGTCTTCATAATATAAACAGTAAATCACATTACAAATACCACCTCATACTACATACCATAACTCACAGTACAAACAATAAATGTCATTACAAATACCACCTCCTACTGCATATATTACGTCACACAATAAACACCAGCTCACACTACAAATATCACGTTATATTAGAAATACTACTCCACGCAACAAACACCAAGTCACACTACAAATATCACGTTATATTAGAAATACTACTCCACACAACAAACACCAGCTCACACTACAAATATCACGTTATATTAGAAATACTACTCCACACAACAAACACCAAGTCACACTACAAATATCACGTTATATTAGAAATACTACCCCACACAACAAACACCAAGTCACACTACAAATGCTACCTTATTACAAACACTAACTCACACTCAAAACACTACATTATATATCAAGTGATATATTCTTTTCAGAACGTTGTCCTCGTCGTGGATACTCTGAAAGCCTCTCTGTTCTGAGCAAGAAAACCGACTTTGGCTAGAGCCATGTGCATACATTCTTTGATGTCGCTGGTTCATCGTCTTCTTTTGTCTTCTTTATCTTCTCTCCCCCGGAACCCTGCCCTCTAAAATCAGCCTTTCGATACCATCATGTCGCTTTAAGTGTCCAAATACTGTAGCGTCGTTCTTATTATCGTATTTATAATTCGTCAAACATTACACATTACAAATACCACCTCATAATGTTATGTTCCTCCAGGGCCATAGGCAGAAATTATAGCTTTCCATTTTTGTCTTTGTGTTGCCAGGTCTTTCAATTCTTGTGTGTTGTTTAGGTTCATTGACATGCCTTCTCTATTAATGGTTCTTCGTAGAGTTCACCTCATAATACAAGAACCATATACAATACAAACCCCACTGTATGTTACATATTATATGTAACACATACCAACTCACATTAAACATCACCGTCCTTCTTTTAAAAGACACCTCTGAGATCTTAGAAATGCAATAAAGAAAAATTCCCATCCAAACCTCTCCTAATGAGTGCTCCACAATGCAATCAGCACTTCCAGCTTCATGCTAAAAGACCTGCAATCACATTCAAGGACACAATTAAACTTTCACATGTCTAAAACACACAATCATCCTGAGACTTCAATCCCAAAAATGTTAATATATTTTTTAAACAATTCTCACGCGAGAGGCTTGAATCAGAAAAAAGTGAATCAGTGTAAAATGTCGAACTAAAGCAATAAATGAAAAAGCTATGGATAGCAACTCAATTCTGTAAGGAATTTTTTTTAAAGTCATCACGTCCGTGAGACGATTTGATACAAGCTTTGTGAGTTTCAATAATGGAGACAGAGGCTGCCTTTATAAGTAATTCAAGTGAATACTCTGAGCATGCCATGCTGAACACTTTTGTAGAACAGCTTAGATGACAGATTTTATAGCAGATTAGAGTATTTGGTCCAGAGAATTAGACAAAAATACAGCAATAAAGAGTTTATAAAACATGTGCTGATGTTTTTTTTAAACAACTGCTGTTTGTATTCTTCTTACGCGTTCACTCTCGAACTCCTATTGGTTAGCGTGGTATACACAGAAGAGTGAAATGTGGAGACACGAAAAGGGAGCACAGAATAAAAACACCGCTGGTAGTTTATTTGTAACCAGAAAATGGAGATGTGTAAACAGACACAATGGTTTAGCAATATTATCGTACATTGCTTTCCCCGGGTGAATTATGATTGGTCGTATTCACACTTGCAATTAAGCTTTGAAATTTAAGCCACAGTTATTGATCCAAGGGAAGTTGTGTCGTCTTGTTTGAGTTAAGTCGATGTTTGTACAAGGTTATCTTGATATTTTCTATCCACACTTTTCTTGGTCTACCTTTAGCTTTATGATCAGATATAATTTTGGCATGTGTTTTACACAATTCACGTTTTTTGTGTTTTTGTATGCATCCTGGCGAAGATCTTAGGGCTTAAACGTGAAATTTGCCTTTATTTTATATTTAGGTATTCATACTTTTCCGACCAATAATCTTTGTTTATTACATTGTTTTTTCCTGTGAACATCCAACAACATTAACATGTGTGTATGGAATGAGCCGCATATTATTCTGCAGAATTGGGTAATATTATCAGAGTGTATACGTATGGATCAGCACAGAGTGCAGTCGAAATGGAGTAAGTGGAGTGTACGTGGAATACCCGAATTGCACAGCTGATTACTATGTGTATACTAACTACTAACCCGTAGTAATAACCTTCGATAACAGTTACCATGTTGTTCCGACAGGCCGGACGTTGTGCTTGAATTAATTACGGGCACGACGTGGGTGGGCGGAACAACAAAGAAACCTGTCGCAAAGGCCAGAGATGTGCCCCTGATGTCGACGTCTGTTTCGGCAGCATTAGACTCGAAACACAATCAAGTTGGATAGCTGCTGGAACAGAGGGCGGAGCACTTATGGGAATGTCCCAAGTGCTGTGAGGCCAGTTTCTAATCAAGAATCAAGAATACTAACTGGGAATAGTTGTTCATTTGTCATCACGAGTGATGATGCCCATTTGTTACATCCACTCCTGAAAATACAGTAAGAATTATGACCTTTGTTATGAGTTCGTACATGGCTAATAAGCCCAATTCGAGAAGTAAATGTTCTAGAAACAGTTTGGGCATGGTATAACAACTGTATACGTTTTTTCTCTACCCCTGACATTCAAACAACTCTCCGCTGTTGAGCAGCTGTACTTCTCGTCTGTTCACAAGATGCTCCGCATTTCTTACAACCTCGCAGCACAGAAAAAATCATCACATGTGAGATAAAGTGTTTACAAAAGCGGCTATGGTTACCAAACTGAACAGTGTAAGAAACGAGGATATCAGAAAAAGAATAGGAATAATGTCTTGTATCGAATATATAGAACGTCAGCAGATAAAGTGGTTTAGTTACCATATGAGAATGGACCCAAGACAATTTCACTGAGATCTTATAACAAACGATCATCTGGATATAGAGCAAAGGAAAGACAGAAAAAGAGATGGATCGATAGCATCACGACCACCCTCCACAAACACGGACTCAGTACAACTCAAGCATCACATCTGACTATGAACAGAAAATTACATCTCCCACCACTACGCTTACCGGCAAGTGTGGATGCTATCAACCAACTTCCACCAGGGGATAGATAATAGACAATAGATCGCTTTGTAGATCTATTTTGTGCAAATTCTTCCCAAGTATCTTGCTATTTTTCAAAGGTTTTCAGTGATGTCTTTAATGCGTCCTTGTAGTGCTTTTTGAGCACATTGAGAACGTATACCCTTCTGCAACTCGACATAGAGAAGTATCTTTGACAGGCCTATGACCTGGCATGCGTACTAGATGACCTGCCCAGCTAATCTTTGTCTTCATCAGAATAGTGTCAATGCTAGGGATACGAGATGTGTCAAAGTCAATGGTATCCGGAATCTTGTCTTGCCATCTGATGTTCATACTGGAAATTACTTCAACAACTATGACTTTTAGTCAAAACTATTTGTGCAATAGCAGATAACCTCTTGGTAGCCGACAAAACTTCACACCTTACTGTAATGTAATACTTATCTGACAAGACTTCACAACCTACTGTAATACATATCTGGCAGGACTTTTGTACCCAACCTAAGTTGCTGTTTGTTTAAATTTTTTTTTTTTAACGTTCATTAAGTAATCTTCCTTTGATTTTGGTAAATTACGTTGCTAATGACGCCTTAGCAACGTAAGGGAAACCTTAGAAATGTATAACATCAGAGGACAACTGTTAGATAACATAACAGAGATATATAAAAAATGCAAAAGCTGAGTATGAACAACAGATGGAATGACTGAACCTTTTGAAACAAGATCTGGAGTAAGACAAGGATGTGTACTTTCACCCTAACTTTTCAACATATACATGGACAGAATAATAACAGAAGCTCATATCAACAAAGAGGAAAACATTGCAAATAAACCTTATGAAGAACTTAATAATGAAATCAATGAACTATTATTTGCCGATGATCAAAGTTTAATATACAAAGATGAGGAAACTTTGCAAAAGCACATCAATGCATTGTTGTTAGCATGTCAGAAGTACAACATGAAAATTAATGTACAAAAAACATAAGTTATGAAAATTAGCAAGTCTTCAACACCAATGAATGTAACAATAGATAACACCAAAGTGAAACAAGACAAAGAATTTAAATATCTAGGCAGCATTTTTTCAGAAGATGGAAGACTAGTCAGAGAAATAGAAACATGGTGCCAGAAAGCAAACACAGTGACTTACCAACTTTCACCATTACTTCTTCATCCAAAGATTAAGATGGAAATTTAAAAAACAAATAATATCTACAATTTTTATACCAACACTGTGCTACCAATGTCAAACATGGTCTTTAACAGCTTCGCAGCAAAGAAAAATCATCACATGTGAAATGAAGTGTTCGAGGAAAGCTGCAATGGTTACCAAACTAGATAAAATAAGAAATGAAGAAATTAGGAAAAGAGACGGTATAATATCATGTATCGAACATATTGAGAGACAGCAAGTAAAATGGTTCGGTCACCTTATGAGAATGAGCCAAACCAAATACCAATAAGAGCATATAATACAAGAATATCCGGGCGTAAAGCCAAAGGTAGACCAAGAAAACGGTGGATAGAAAACATTAAGATAACCTTGAACAAACAATGGACTAAATGCAACATCGGCGACACATCTGGCCTTGAAACGACAGCTTAAGATACCACCCCTACTCTTAATGGCAAGTGTGAATGCAATCAACAATCATTCACCTGGGGACAGACAATAGACAATGACGCACGTTGTGTGGAAAAAATTATGCCGGTTTCTATGGTTTTACATAGCACGGAAAACACGTTGCCGCCAACATGCAAACACATTGTGCACTACAACACTGTACTATTATCATAAAACATAAGTACATATATAATTGTGTACAGTGTCACTGTGGCAGGCGTTGTAGTTTTGAAGATATTGTAATGGAAAGTTTGCTAAGAAACTACGGCTTGTGTAACTCTAGGATTCTATGTATGGGCCATTTCCAATCTTGAGTGCAAAAAACGGAAATCCACGGCAGCATTGCATGAATTTATGTATATATATAAATATATGTATATGTATATTCGCTAAATCCCTTTAAAGGGATTTATGTGTATATTCGCTAAATCTATTGCATTTCAGCGTCAGGGGTCGAATAATTCTCTGTAGATGGCCCTCGTATGTGCTGCTGAGTATATTGTGGAATTTGTCGCCTCTTTTATTTCGGTGGTCCAACGTTTTCGAGTTCGGCCTCTAGGTTTGCCTTCACTAAATTTGTGTGGCATATCTTGCTGTGGTGTGCTGTCTGGTGGTAGTCTGCTGATGTGTGCAAACCATGTGATCTGTTGTTTCTTATACTCCAAGATTGGGGCACTGCCGATTCTATGTCTAATGTCCTCATTTCTCACTCTGTTTCTTCGCGATATTCCAAGGAACCTATGTAAGCATGCCATTTCAGATGTCACTAGTTTACGTTTGTCGTGTGTGTCATTGTCCATGATTGGTATTCGTAACACAGCGGTGGCATAGTAATCGTTTTGAATAGTGTTATTTTGGTGTTTAAATCTGCATTTTTGTTTCTGAAGATTGGTATCACTTGCCCTAGGGCTTGGTATGTTTTACTACATATATTGTTTTACTCATATATATATAATATACTACATATATTACTGCTTCTGCCGTCTGTTGTTATATTGCTTTCTAGATATGTGATTTTCTGTCACTTGTTTAAGTCTGTTGTTTCCAATATATATATATATATATATATATATATATATATATATATATATATATATATATATAATATATATATATATATATATATATATATATATATATATATATATATATATAATATATATATATATATATAATATATATATATATATATATATATATATATATATATATATATATATATATTATTGGTGTTTCTTTCTGTTTTTTTCAATCTTCATTACTTCGGTCTTTTCTAATATTTATCTTCATGTTAAAGGTATGCATGTTTGATGTAATCTGTCTATTTGTCTTTGTAGTTGCTCTTCTGATGATGCTACTAGTGCTTGATCGTCTGCAATGAGCAATTCGTTTAAATTATCCTTCACATTGTTTTCTTCGTTGTTTTTACTACTTTGCAAATGTGATCTATGTATGTTATAAACAATAGGGGGGGGGGTAGTACACATCCCTGTCTCACTCCCGAGTGTATTTGAAAATAATCGTTCTTACTGTGCATTGACTATTGTCGTATATCGTATGACTTAGGCTTATCAGATATAGTGGAACTCCATATGTCTGTAATGTTATCCATAATTGTGCTCTATAATCTCTGTCAAAAGCTTTCTCATGGTCAAAGAAAGCCAAATATAAATCTTGGTATGTTCCGTCGCTCTTTCTGCAAATTGTTTGAGGGCGAATATTGCATCTGTACAGCTTTTATTTTTTTGAAAGCCCATTTGCGTGTTGTTTGAGCTGTTGTTCTATATATGTGCCATCCTCTTCTCTAGTATATTGCCAAAAAATGTTCCTATGTGGCTTAAGAGTGATATTCTTCTATACTTAGTGCAGTACCGTCCCTCTTACTACCTTTTTTCTTCCAGATGGGAACAATCACCGCTGTATTCCTCTCTTGCAGTATCTTGTGTGTTTTCATATCACATTGAATAATTTGTGTAACTACTTTATACCTGTCACTGTTAGCATTTTTATTAGTTCTATGGGTACGCCGTCTATTACTGGTGATTTGCTGTTTGGTTCCATTCTTCTTCTATGTGCTGTGTGTTTTCAGGTAGCTTTGCAAATTTTTCGTTAAATTCCTGGATGTATTTTTCGCTCATGTTTAGTTCTAATTAATCTATTTAGTTCTAGTTAATCTAGTTGCCCCTGGTGCTGTGTGCTTTTCTTGTGCTTGATATTTTTTTCTGTTTATATATTTCGCTATGTTTTTTTTTACTGTTATTATTATATTGCCTTATGGTCAGTGTCTGCACACATGTTAGGAATTACTAGTGCGTCTGTTAATTGTCGTCTATTGTTTCATTATGTGAATATAAAGTCTGACAGGCTCTTTCATTCCAGGCCGTTCCATTTATACCATCTGTACGCTTTTGACAGTCTATGTTTAAAGAAATTGTTCGTTATAAAGAGGATGTGCTGGTTGCATGTATCTATTAGGTTATAACCGCTGTCATTAATCATGTTTCTTGTGTCGTCGAAAGGTCCTTTATATTTCTCTATTCATTCTCCATTTGTGCCAAGATGTGATTTAAAATCTCCCAAAATATATAGGTCATCTTCATTGTTTCTATTATTTATTTATTTATTTACATTATCAAAAAATTTCTCTCTTTCGTTTTCGTTGTTTAGCGTGTTACATGGGGCATATGCCTGAATAAATGTGTTTACGTGGTCTATTGTAATCGTGACCGAGATTGATCGTTCATTCTGGTGTGTAACTTGAACTATATATTTTTGGCGAAAGTCGGGTCTATAATAAACTCACCCTGTGAGTTGCTCTGAAAACTGGGTCAACACAGTTGTATAGGAAAGTGTAATATTGATAAAGCTTCTTGCATCCCCTGTCTTTAATCCTCGTATCTGATATTCCTAGTATTTTGATCTTTCCCCTTTTCATTTCATCTATCAGTTCTTATTTATTATTTTTTATTCCACAGATATTGATTGTGCCGAATTTGATGATTTGTGTACGTTTGGTATTTACAGACGTCTCCTGAGAACTCTTCATTGTTTCCTACGAGCGATATTACTTAGTACTATTTCTACACTGTCGGGTCGCTAATTAAGTCACAGTGTTGTTTCAGTGACTCTAAATGGTTAAGCCGTGTTCTAATCTATCACACTCAGAAAAGAAATCACATAGTCCATCTAGAAAAACACATGAAACACAGAAACTTTTCTTTCCTTTCGGCAAGCAGATATGGCAAATGCGTAACCTATACTTCAATGTGTGCAAACTATGACATAGATGCACACATTGGCCTTCTGATACGCGTATGAATGTTAAGCTCTATGGTAAAAAAAAATTAATGAAAACAATCGTCCAATGTATACAAGGAGCAACACCATATGTTCCATATCGTTCCGAAAGACGAAACACAAACAACATTACATGTTCTTTCTGTGTAGCACAACTCCACACGTCCATATTGCTACCTTCTGTACACACATTTGTGTATGTACATATAAAGAAAAATATGTATAGATAAACATAATCTTTTGTAGACCGCCGTCAATTACCTCGTCTTCTGTGTTCGCTCTCAAATTAATGACATTCATCAAGGCATCGTCCTGAGAAAGGAATTAAGTGCCTTGTAGTTTACAGTTTTCAAGCAATATATGCACCTTTAGATCTGACATATTTCAGCACGGCATTATTGGGCACCTTATATATTTGATTACTAATCATTTGTTATAATTCCTTGTATATAACTGATAGTGTCTTTTCTTTATTCTTGGTATGAATTAAAGTTCTCGAGAACCACCCCAAATTGCAAACACTAAAACAGAGCGTAATCGCTCATAGTTCCAAGAGTTTGAAAGAAATAAACCAAGCAGCCATTTATAATATATTCAGTTGTTGGTTTCTTTATACATGGGGAAAAGTGTGTGTTGTAGATATGGTCATAGAGGCTACAGATCTCAGTCCGAATATTATCACGCATGTTCTTAAAAATAGTTTTCTATACATGCGTTTTCTTGTTCTTCGTCTTCTTTCGTTTACAATATAGTAACTTTTGTCTCCAAAATAAACTACGGTCTTTTGCAGCTGATACAGGGGTCCATAGAGTCATGATTCTATTATGTTTTCTATATTCCAGTGTGTTCTAATTACCTCATACTCAAAATATGCTCGAACAATTATTCTGTAGTCTGCCTGTCCACATGTACATTTGGCCGTATTGTCAATCCTGAATTGTATGTGCAATTGTCTGTTTCCTGTTTAAGACTTAGCATTGCAAATTGTTCATAGTATGATATTCATCTTGTGTTTTTTTTTTTGTGTGGCTTTCTGATTGATGGGATCATTGTTTTGCATTTTCTGTATAGGATATATTTCCTCTTCTGCGTTCTTTCTCAAACTCCTGTAGAATAAAATGTAATTCAGAGGACAGAACGCGGTATGTCATTGTTTGCAGCTTAGGTGCGATATCTGCGTCTTTTAGCCAGACACATTCGACTTCAGCATAGCTTTTGTGTCAAATTTACCATATATTGATGATGCAGCTGACCTCATCCATAAAATTTACAACATGCATGGCAGAACACAGTGTCGCCATTTTTTGTTCCCTTTTCGGGCCGTGGCAACAGATGGGCGATGTCAGTTCAGAAATATTAGATTTTATTTCAACAAATAAAATCCCAAATTGCAAGAACGTCTTTTATCACATTCGTTGTTTCGCAAAGAAAGAGACCCAGACACAAATTGCGCCCTAAGGTGAACAAGGGGACCAGATTACAGGCTCCACCACTATTAGTATGGAAGTCTTAGAATGTAATTCACCGAACAGCGCAATACAATATGCATTAATGGATGTAATTTATTTCACAGGCATGTGAATCAGAGTGGGTTAGAATGCTGCATAATATTGTCTTTACATTACAACACGGTTTCATTATCTCTGTCTTATTATGTCCCTAACCCCGTGCTGGGAGATTGGGAACCGGAAACACAGGACAATAGAGTGTTATGTTTCAGGTACTCGATCTTTCTACTGTTAATCTGCTAAATTTTTTATATTTGTTTTTTTTTACCCTACGTATTTTTATATGCCGACCTTGAGCATTAACTAAGGCAATGCTTCTCAAGCTTTCAACAAGTGTTTTCGTTTTAGAAAAAAAGTCGCATTTTGTTGAAATGTATTGCACAATATTAATTGGTGTGTTAACGTACATGTGTGTGTTTGCATCACAGGGATTATGATCAATACGTCTCTTTAATTCTTTTGAACAGTAGGGAGGTTTTTGCCTTTATTGGTTAAGTAAAATGTACTTTTTATGGTGAGGTACGCCTTTTTCAACCGCAGACATTAATTCAGTTTGGTTATATCAGAGCTTTACAACCATCAGAAATAGTGAAAGTCGAGGTTCTAGTAATTCAATCACCAGGATTTCGTTTTCTTATCTTAGTGATTAGGGAGGTTTCTCCAAAAGTGTTATTTCAAATTCAGACTGCCCCTAACGTTCTGCGGTTTTCATACTCAGAGACTCCCAACTTTCAGTGGTTTTCATACTCAGAGACCTCCAACTTTTAGCGGCTTTCATACTCAGATACCCCAAACTTTCAGTAGTTTTCATACTCAGATGCCCGAAACTTTCAGCAGTTTTCATACTCAGAGACTCCCAACTTTCAGTGGTTTTCATACTCAGAGACCCCCAACTTTCAATGGCTTTCATACTTAGAGACCCTCAACTTTTAGCAGTTTTCATACTTAGAGACCCCCACATTTCTGCGATTTTTATTACAAAAGAAAAGTTTCATACTCATTTCTACTCAATACATCATTGTATAGATAAGGTGTTGTTGAGTTTCCACAACTAAATACATCATGTCGGTGTATAGCATAGATGAATTGATGTTGAGTTTCCACAAGTGAATACATCATTGTATAGTTGAAATATTGTTGTGTCCACAAGTGAATACATCATTGTATAGTTGAAATATTGTTGTGTCCACAAGTGAATACATCATTGTATAGTTGAAATATTGTTGTGTCCACAAGTGAATACATCATTGTATAGTTGAAATATTGTTGTGTCCACAAGTGAGTACATCATTGTATAGTTGAAATATTGTTGTGTCCACAAGTGAATACATCATTGTATAGTTGAAATATTGTTGTGTCCACAAGTGAATACATCATTGTATAGTTGAAATATTGTTGTGTCCACAAGTTAATAGATCATTGTATAGATGAAGTGTTATTGAGTTTCTACAGGAGAAAAGGCTCGATATTTATGTGCATGTCATCTAATAGATGTTTACTCATATATAGCGGTTGGTCTGATCGGGTCCGTCGGGACTCCAACTATATAAATAGTGTGCAATATATACAAGACAAATAATTTAAAAAAATTTAGCGAATGAAGTCTTGTTTATTTTCTGCAATTCGGTCTTCTATAACGCCAACGGTATCGGTCTGATGGACTGTTGCTTTGGTGAGACCTTGTGACCTATCTACGTATGATGTATCTACAACAGCAGAGGCTGTCATGGAGACGACAACAACAATAAGAATAAAAACCACAACGCCCTGATAAGTCTTATAACCAGATATACAGGATGCTAACTGGATACACAAGCGTGCTAACTAGATACACATGGGTGCTAACATGATACACATGAGTGCCAACTAGATACACACGGGTGCAAACTAGTTAAACAAGGATGCTAACGGGATACACAAGAGTGCTAACTAGGTACACACCAGTGATAACCAGATACACACACGTTCTAAGTAGATACACATGTGGGCTAACTATATACACTGGGGTGTTATAGTGTATCTTAGCAAATGTTTTTTAGATAAACTTCATATTTTGATACGTACCTTCAAGATGTATTTTATGTCTTGTTGTGTAAATGTTGAATACTTAATATTTTGGTGTGCACCTATTGTGACATAATTCATATGGTGTACATGATATACATGTGCCTGTTGTGATGTAATTTCATACGTTGATATGTACCTACTGGGATGCACTTCATACGTTGATGTTTACCTATTGTAATATATTTCATATGTTAATGTGTACATGTTGTATTGTACTTCGTACGTTGATGCGTACCTGTTTTTATATACGTCATATGATGCTGTGTGCCTGTTGTGGTACTGTTGTCTGGATTGTCCATTTCTGTACTTTAATGTAGTTGCTGGTTTCTATATTTTTGATAACTTTTAGAACAGAAAAACAACTATGATCCAACAGAGAAACAACTATGATCCAACAGTGAAACAACTATGATCCAACAGTGAAACAACTATGATCCAACAGTGAAACAACTAAGATCCAACAGTGAAACAACTATGATTGAACAGTGAAACAACTATGATCCAACAGTGAAACAACTATGATCCAACAGTGAAACAACTATGATCCAACAGTGAAACAACTATGATTGAACAGTGAAACAACTATGATCCAACAGTGAAACAACTATGATCGAACAGTGAAACAACTATGATCCAACAGTGAAACAACTCACTGAATGTCTATGAAGTGTTACAAATGACTGAAAGACACAGGAACACGTTTAATCAAAAAGCCCTGATAAGGAATACAGGACGAATAAAATACCGCAATGTTTAGGATCACATCTCAAAGATAGAATATCTCAATAACAAAGCATATCAATAGTAAAACATCATAATAATAAAATATCTAATGAATAAAACATTTCAATAATACATCTTAATACAAAAAAGAAACTGAAAATATGTATTTTAAATAATTAGTGTGATGTAATCATAGGTAGTGCAGTCATTTACTCATCGAGTACTACGTTTTTTACTTCACATAGACCTTTCGGTCGAAAAGTAGATTTGTATGTGTTTTTCTATGTGCTTCCAGTTATTTGAAAAACGTCATTACCTCATGTTTACACGCATGACCTTCTAGATATTTATGGTATGTGAGTCACAGTTGGAGAATCATTGATTTGCAATGGAGATTTAGTAAGAAAACAAGCGCAAAATATTATCTCTAATAACAGAAAAGAGTGCAAGGGATTATAAAGATTGCATATAATTACAACAAACAGCATGCAAAGCTGAGTATTATAAATTATGTACAGCAGTGGAGTGGCATCCTGCAATTTTTAGAAGAATACAAATTTGCACACTGTGAAAGACCAATGTCTTTTCGTTGTTGATGATTCTATGGTTGGCTACAACTAAATTCATATACAATGTTAGTTGTTCGTTTTTCATCATGTGTGATGATGACAATTCTTTACATCTATGTTTAAAATTCCGTTAGAATTATATCCGTGATTATGAGTTCGCAGATGTCTAATAAGTCCTATTCTGGCCGTAAATATCATTAGACAGTTTCGGCATGCGATGACCACCATCGATGGTTTTGGTATATTAGTGACTTTCTAGTTATACTCCACTGTTGAGATTTTCTGCTTTTTCGACAAGTTAATGCCCCTTCTTTGACTGTACAGCCCCCATGTATCTCTATTTTGTGCACGTTCTTCCCATGTATCGTGGTTTCTTCTTCTTCTTCAGCGTTCATTCTCAAACTCCCCGCTGGATCTCCTTTGTAGCAGGACCATGATCCATTCTAGATTTCCAGCAGAATGTAGTCCAGAGAATGGAAATGCGTTGTGTCGCCGTTTTATTTGCGCCAATGGCCCGACACATCAGTCTTCGGCGGGTGTCGTGGTTTAATTCAAAGGCTTTCAGTGAAATATTTAAACGAGTCTTTGTAACGCTTATTTTGACCACCTTGAGATCATATGACCTTCTGATACTCACTATAGAGACGTACTTTTGGCAAGCGATGATCCGACATATGTACTAGTTGACCTGTCACACGAATCTGTATCAGCATATTGCCAATGCTAGAGATACTAGATCTGTCAGAGAGAGTTGTTTCCGAAATCTTGTCTTTGCATCTGATGTTCATAACGTTTCTGAGACAAGCTGTGTGAAAGTGATTGAGTGTTCTCTCATATCCTCTATACACAGCTCACGTTTCATCAGCCAATTTAACCTATTGTTATATGCTTCATTGTTACATTGTAAGTATCTCAACTACGTCTAAACTGCCATCGAGAGCATCACATGTCAGCCTGAAGCCAACCAAGAAATAGGTCTATAATATTTAATAATCCAGATATTCTGGTACCCATTTCCTTACGAAATAACATACCAGACATCTATTTTCATGTAACTAACATACTGTACATCTAGCTTCCTAGTACTAATATAGTATACGTCTAGTTAACTGTAACTAACATAGTATACGTCTAGTTACTTGTAAATAATATAGTACACATCTAGCTTCACGTAACTACGTCTATTATACGAGAGTATCCTATTTTAGCCTAAAACAAGACCAGGAAGTTGGCCCATGGCCTGTACTGTGTTAGATGTTCTGCTACTCATTTCCTTTCGCGGCATCATAGTACACATCTAGTTTCGTGTGACTAACATAGTACACATCTAGTTTCGTGTGACTAACATAGTACGCATTTAGTTTCGTGTGGCTAACATAGTACACATCTAGTTTCGTGTGGCTAACATAGTACACATCTAGTTTCGTGTGGCTAACATAGTACACATCTAGTTTCGTGTGGCTAACATAGCACACATCTAGTTTCGTGTGGCTAACATAGTACATATCTAGTTTCGTGGGACTAATATAGTACACATCTAGCTTCGTGTCACTAAAATAGTACACATCTAGTTCCGTGTGGCTAACATAGTATACGTCTAGTTTCCTGTAATTAACATAATATACGACACGTTAACATACAAACAGAACTTATCAAAGCAGAAGCACAGTGGGAAAAATGGCTACACAGACTTTTCAATGTCATAATGGTGTTCCTCCTTCGCAAGCGAAGATGAGCATGGCATGAAATAATAAATGTGATGAACAAGTAGAAAAACAACATATTTGTGATTGTCAAATTTGGTTTGTGAGTTCGTTGATGCCCGATGAGACCGGTTCGTGCCAGAAAAGTTCTATTGCAGTGTATGCAGGAGTGCAGAGGATTCATGGTAGGAGAGTTTTCAGATCTGTCCTTCTGCTTCCGTCACTTGTAAATTGCAGGAAGTGTTCTTTATTTTTTCAAATTTAGTCATGCCTAAATCAGCAGTGATCTGGGTGTGCCAAGCTGAGCGATGAAGGTCTGTAGTATATCAGGAGCTAAGATCGATGCTCCAGTGAATGAGAGTTTTTAAGGTGATCTTTGAAGCGCATTTTCTGCCTGCCGCTTGAACGTTTACCGTCGTACAGCTCCCCATAGAATAATCTCTTTGGAAGGCGCTTGTCTGGCATACGGACGATTTTGACAGTCGAGTGGAGTTGGGACCTTGTCAGTAGGGCATGGATGCTTTGCATACGGGTCTTTTTAAAGGATTTCCGTGTGCCTCATATGACAGTGTTGGTAGAACCACTGCGGGGTACACGTCCAATTTTGTTGTCAAACTGAGACCACTCCTGATCCAGACGTTTGCACAAAGCCTCTCGAATGTCGCACCTTGCGATCTTGTATAGTTTCCTGCATTATATCTTCAAGACAAATGTTAAAAAGTCGTGGGGAAAGTATATAACCCTGACACACTCATATATCTTTATTGAAATCACCGTTGTCATTATTTATGAAAACAGCAGGACTAGCATCTTTATATAGCGGTTCAATAACTTCTTTGATGATTGTATCGAAGTTATATTGCCTCAGTATCTGACATAGTACCTATGTGCAACACATGATCAAATACCTTTGTGAAAACAATGTTGTAATTTGTGTTGTACATGGTTTTCTACCTATATATTGATGTTAAAAATGTGTTCTTGACACTTCTATGTTTACGAAAACCAGCCTGTGGTGGCGGATGACCGAATCATCCGCGTAAATCGGATCTATATCATCGGCATGTTCCCATTCTCATTAATATTTGTACGGAGATTTATTATAAGACGTGAACGGATCCTTGTTGACGATGTGAGTCGATTTTTTATTGTATGTATTTCATTTTCTGTGTTTTTCTCTAGGAGAGAATATGACGTCTTTCCATGACTACCTAGAAACTGTCAACTTCTTTATGTGGATCGTAGTAAGCTCATATTTCACAACTGGACTACACGTCCGAAGTTAAAAGTATCATATTTCACCACACGAGGTGCACATTAAATGACCAAAACCTATCATATACAATAGAATCTAATTTAACGTTACAATGTTTCAAATGACCAAAACCTATCATATACAAGAGAATCTAATTTAACGTTACAATGTTTCAAATGACCAAAACCTATCATATACAAGAGAATCTAATTTAACGTTACAATGTTTCAAATGACCAAAATCTTATACAATCTTGAATCTTGTTTAATGTAGAAATATTTTATTCACAGACAACTGTGCTCTGAATGCTTGCACTAACCTATTTTCGTTCACATTTATTTTAATGTAACTCATACAATATCTTCATGAATACTGGTGTCTCAAAATTGGATGTGGGCACAATACGGTCCCTGAGCCAAATCAGACCCCATTCCACATGAGAATGCTTACAATAACCTATTTTCGTGGACATTTTTTTTAACCATATCATTTATTTTCCTCATCTTTTCCTTCAGACATAGGGTATCGTCAGTAACATCTTGGCGTCCACGTCAACATCAGTAGTACACAGCTAATTATTACTCAGAACGTATGCTTCAAACATGATCGTAAGATTTACAACTTTTTAATCACCTGTTTCCCAGTGCAATAGTAGTCAGATAATAATAGGAAATAACGCATAAAACACGACTGTTACTGTATGCGGATTAAAATCACGATCTTAGCAGTAACTTGACATTCTTTATGGTATCCAGGGACACAAAAGATAGTACAAGTCTAATCCGCACGTACCCATTAATATACACTACCGAAAAAATCTTGGCATGAATGACGGAATCTCAAATTTGAAAATATATGTGAGCTACCTGGTGTGAGAATTTTCCTGCCAATATTCATTTCTTTATGTCCAGAACTAATTCAATTCATCTCTCTCAGTCAAGGCGATCTTTGTTGAGCACTCTGACCTGCCCTAACCTCAAGGGACACAAAAGAAAAAGATATAATGGAGACCATGACTATAGCCTGTGATGTGGTTGATATCGTGAGGATCAGGGGAAAGACATCTTCCCACGGTCTCCTGATATTTTCTTCTTATATGTGGTTCACGGTG
The DNA here is from genome assembly GCA_034231615.1 of Meghimatium bilineatum. Taxonomy (NCBI): domain Eukaryota; kingdom Metazoa; phylum Mollusca; class Gastropoda; order Stylommatophora; family Philomycidae; genus Meghimatium; species Meghimatium bilineatum. The sequence continues at coordinate 46,047,929 of CM067322.1, read as the reverse complement.
TATCTCAGTACCTGGCAGTACCAGATGTCACACCTGGTCATCCTAACAGCTGCCTTTAACTTTGCAAAATTCCCACATTCTGAGTTTCCCATAGTTAAAAACAAGGACTAATCATTCTAAAGTACTGCTTCTAAATTGCAAGTGTTTTCTTCCTCCTCAATTTTCAGCAGAAATATGTGTTTCAATTTGATCAATTTTTCCTTTTGTCTGGCATGTCCAGAAGTCCACTTTTATAGAACACTAGTCACTTTCAAAAACAATGAAAAATCACAGACTTCTGTCAATCTGTGCATTTGTCTACTAACTTGTATCAAAACATGTGTAAGCTTGACATAACGTTATTTCAGAATAGTTCGAAGAATCGAAGGTTTCCAGGTTAAATGGTCAAGACATATGCGTTACATTTACGATATTTCAAGCTATAAATTGTTTCTGAGTTCGTATTTAGAAATAAATTCATTACGGTCCCTATCGATTATATCTTGAGCTACGACGTTAAGTGCTCTGGACGATACTCTCGGCAAATTGAGTAGAGAGGACTCAGTTTATCTATAGGCCTATACACTTTTGCTTCATGCAGTTCATAGGGTCTCAATATCTTGGTCGTCTTCACATCTTTCTTCTGCGCCAATTCTCAAACTTTTGCTGATATGTAGAATGTAATCCAGACAATGGAATTCTTTGTGTCATAGTTTACAGTTCGAAGGCAATATTTGCGCATTCATCTCGATACATCCAATTTCAGCATGGCTTCCTCCAGTGTCACTTTGATACTCTATGAAAGGGACATTCATCTCCACCCCAAAACACCCATGCCCAGTGTGCCATGATGTTCGTTTCTAATCAATAATCAACTATTAGGTCAAAGTTAGTCAAAAGCCGCGCTGAAGTCGGATGTCTCAGGCCGAACAGCGCATATATTATTGCAAAATTGTAAACCGTGCCACAACAAATTCCATTCCTGATAACTTGCAGGAGTTTGAGAACTAACACGAAGACAATAATCATAGATATATTTAGTCGCCTACTACGACTGGCATGACAGGTAACAATGTTGATATTATTTGCTTCCATTTGGGCCGCGTCAACCAACCGACGAGTGAAATATTATCAGAGCTTGTCAACATTTTAACCCTTCCCCGTGCCATCAATTGTCAAACTTCCTCAGACCCTACCCCCTCCCCCAATTTGTTGACGTAATTTATAAACTTCTCCATACAGTCTAGCAGACTGTTCTACCAAGAATAAAGATGTTGGATGTCCGCTACAGCCATCAGTGAATGTGGATGATTATGTGATGACATACAATATCTTCATGAATACTGGGGTCTCAAAATTGGATGTGGGCACAATACGGTCCCTGTGCCAAATCAGACCCTATTCCACATGAGGAATGCCCAATCCGATCGACAAAACTCAAAGTTTTCCCACCTCTGACCAAAATACTGACCACCCCTCTTAAAGATGTGACTACCTATGACCAAGATAGTGATACCCACATCAAATGTTTTCTCACCTCTCATCAAGATACATACCCCAACCCTAAAAGAATGCCCATCTCTGACCAAGATAAAATCCACCCTAATAGTATGCACTCCTTATTCAATATATTAACCACACACCATAAAAGTGTGCATACCTCTTACCAAGATACTAACCACCCACCCCTGAAAATATCACCACCTCTAACTAAGATACTAACCATCCACCCCTAAATGTTTGTACATCTCCTTCCAAGATTCTAACCACCCGCCCTTAACATTTGCGCACCTCTTTCCAAAATACTGATCAACCATTGTAAAGATGTGCACACCTCTGAAAAAAATATTAACCACCACTCTAACAGTTTCCACACCTCGGAACAAAATATTAACCACCACTCTAACAGTTTGCACAACTCTGAACAAAATATTAACCACCCACTCTAACAGTTTGCACACCTCTGAACAAAATATTATACACCCACTCCAACAGTGTGCACACCTCTGAACAAAATATTAACCACCCACTCTAACAGTTTGCACACCTCTGAACAAAATATTAACCACCACTCTAACAGTTTCCACACCTCTGAACAAAATATTAACCACCCACTCTAACAGTTTGCACACCTCTGAACAAATTATTAACCACCGACTCTAACAGCTTTGCACACCTCTGAACAAAATATTAACCACACACTCTAACAGTGTGCACACCTCTGAACAAAATATTAACCACCCACTCTAACAGTGTGCACACATCTTAACAAAATATTAACCACACACTCTAACAGTGTGTACACCCATGTTCACGACACTAAAATCAAAATAATAATTTTTAAAAAATAGGGAAAGCAATATGTTGACTTCAACACTTGTAACAACATGTCACCAACATCCATAATCCCGTTAGTTCAGTTCCCACAAAACCAATGTTTATTTCCAGCTAATTGCTATAACCCTCAAGGCCACTAATCTAATTACTAATAATTTATTCAGCTTTGTTTTTTTCGTGACTTCTATTCACGAGATGTCACGTGCCTGTACTAGTATTCCTTCACTATTAATCTCATAGGGGGGACAATGCAAGTGACGACAGTTTGAGAAATCATTAACATTAGCTGTTAGTTACGAGATATCCAGGAGTGAGTGAAGAAAGTGTATCGGTAAAGTTACGAAGATCACATAATCCACATGTGACTGGAACATGTTGCTGGTCTGCAGGAACTTAAGAACGAACACAGAAGAAGAAGAACATAATAATCATAGACCAAATGTTGCCGGAACCCCAGAGCGAGAATGTTACCAGGAGTATGCGTCATCACCTACTATACATGTAGTAAGGGGTGACTAAGAAGGTTGTGGGGTGGAATTGGCTGTCCCATCACTTCGATGGTCAAATTTACACAGTATTCTTGCAGAGGTCCGATATGTCAGCTTCAGTGAAGAAGTTATCGCAGCACAGCTGTAAATCATGACAAAGTACATTTTGTTCTCCTGACTACAGCATGTTAATAATCTACAGGAGTTTGTGAGAACGATCGCAGAAAAGAAGAGGAGGAAAAGAGCAGTAATCGCAACAAAACTGTAAACGATAACAAAACATATTTCATTCTCTGAACTATATCCTGCTGTCTGAGGAATTCGGCAACGAACGTTGAAGAAAGAGTAGGTGATGCCAATGTTCTTGAGATTATGCCCTCTGATTCGAAGCACATGTATCCGCGAACATGATTATATGTACTTGTGTAACATTAATATTATTCACGTTTGCCTGTATTTTATTTTTTCAGCAACAATTGAAAGACCTGGCAACACAAAGACAGAAATGGAAAGCTATGGTTTCTGCCCTATGCGCCGCCTATGGCCCTGGAGGAACATAACATAACATAACATAGTCTTTGACATCGGAAACATCTCTCGTCAGCAGACGATCTATTAACATTGCTGAGTGAATTAACTCCATGTGGAGTCTAAGTTGTAACAGCGCATGCAGTTGTGTCTGTGGGTCTCACCAATGGCTCACTAGGCAAACCAACCACGCAACAAAAAACCTTAGTAGATGACATGCCTTTATATTGAGGTTATCTTCTTATAAAAGCTTCATGGCACGTCATCTATACAATCCCGTAGTCGTAACCTTCGATAACAGTTACCATGTTGCTCCGACAGGCCGACGTTGTGCTTGAACTAAGACGGGCACGGCGTGGGTGGCAGAGCAACAAAGAAACATGTCGTAATGGCCAGAGTTGTGCCCTGATGTCGACGCCTGTTTCGGCTCCATTAGACTAGAAACACCATCGAGTCGAATGGCTGCTAGAACAGAGGGCGGAGCACTTATGGGAATGCCCCACGTGCTGTGAGGCCAGTTTTCTAAGCAAAAATCAAGAAGAAGTAGTCTAGGTTCCCAACAAATCTCGTTCATCATGCCCAATCTTTAGTTATTGGCCCATAATTTCAACAGATCTATTATATTGTCCAATATTTAGTTATTGTTCCCTAATATTTGAAAGTTATATATCCCTAATTTAAGTATCAGTACATGTCTCTATACATGTATCGTACACTTTTTATTTTCCTCTTTCAGGTCCAGAACAGTGCCAGTTTTACAATCATCGTCATCATCAAATGCCGTCTCCGCAACGAAGGTTGGCTGCAACGGATCTCCAACATCCCCTGTCTCTTGTATTGGTGGTGCACTCTGCTAGACTGTAAACTGTCCATCGTGTGATGTTATTCTCCCACTTGTATCTCTGCCTAGCTCTTGCTCGTCTTCCTTTGACTTTACCATAAAGTAAGGTCTTCAATAAGGTGTCATGTCTTTTAATGTGTCCAAAATACTTTATGTGCCTGATCTTTATTTCTCTTAGTAGTTCTTTTTTATATTAAGTTTTACAATACTATCTCAAATTTCGAAAGTGAAACAACAACCATGTGTACATGTGGAAAGGCACTTTAGATATCAGAGCATATACTTTAAAAATGTCCCGAATATGAACTGCCGAGGACAACGCAGGCCATAAGAAGCAACATTGGAAGATGAATTCTATGAACACCTGTACGAGTTGGAAAGCACAGTCAAGTTTGTAGAATATATTCAGATATACTTGTTCTTCAACCATCATCTCTCAGTCATATTGCGACTCCGTATTCTATTATACAGGACTGCTGTCTGTTTCACAGTTTTAGTTCTATTACACGGCTTCTCCTGGAATATTATTGCAGTTGGCCATGTCTTTCTCCTCAGATCTGTATACTGGGGATGGTCTTGTAAGATATGTTTCACTGTCATATTTGCAAGGCTGCAAATGCCATTTGCACATATTTTGAATTTACAGCCCAACTGATGTCTCACTTTGTTGTGACCAGTTCTGTGGCCAAGAAAGATAAACTGGTTTCTTCTGGATAGTTGATAACACCTGACATTTCATTATATTTATGGTGGTCTTTTCCACTTTTTTGCTGCAGTTGTCTATGGTTATGGTCTTCACTTCCTTGTAACTGACCAGATAGTCTTCTTGAGGCAAACCCCCTCCTTTGGCCAGCCAATCTGTACATTTATTCCCTCCTACGTTGCAGTGTGTAAGTATCCACTGGACCACTCTAGAAATTATGCAGCTAAACTAGAACTGCCCACAGTTCATTCATATCGGTGTTCCAGTGCAGCTTCAATACTGTAATTCATGAAAGTAGTACAACATTCCTGTGCATGTGATTTTTATGTTGTAAGGCTATTTCTGTTTCTATCTTGAGAGTTTAGATTTCTGTTATAAAATTGGATGAGAACTTGCCTGCAGACATGGCCAGAGTAACATCTTCCCAAATTTTTAGTATGACCACAACTCCTCCTTTTTTGCTCGGTTGTATTTGTGAACGAACCATCTGTTTATGCATAGGCCCAGGCATCCACTATGTAATCATATGATATGTGATGTTCTGTATTATGCTTTCTCTCCATATATGTCTGATTTCTCTCTTTACTATACTTTTTCGACTTCTTCTTTTACTTCTAGAAGTCTGAATGCCCAAGTGGGGATGGAGCAGACTGGTTGTATGGGTCTTGGGTTTGCTTATACTAGAATTGAAGCTTTATTTATCAATTTCAGTGAGCTTGTTGAAAAGTTTCTTCCCTCTATCCTGCTCCTACCATAACTATTAATTCTTTGGTGCATAGGATGATTCAGAAGTCTCTGGTATTTTGCTGCATGTTGAGCAGCTCTCATGTCCCGTCTATCTTCCATTGACTGAGGCCTGTTATTGTTTGTATGGTACTTATTGGTGTGCATACTTTATAGATCCATTGTTAATGCGTGTAGCTTGATTCTGTGTTGTGTTTATTTTATTAGTACCTCTTCTTCTTCTTCAGCGTTCGTTCTCAAACTCCTGCTGATTAGCAGGATGTAGTCCGGAGAACGGAATGCGTTGTGTCATGGTTTACAGCATTGCTGCGATATCTGCGCCTTTCGGCCTGGAACATCCGACTTCAGCATGGCTTTGGGTCACTGACCCTATATGGGATGGGACAGCCAACTCCATCCCATAACCTCCTTAGTCGCCTTTTACGACATGCGTGGAAGGTAAACAGTGTTGCTATTCTTTGCTCCCCTTTCGGACCCCGGCAACACACAGGCGAATTAGTTATTCGATTATCTACTTCAATAATTATTATTAATTGTGTATTTATTTAGATCACGAGAGAGAGAGAGAGAGAGAGAGAAGAGAGTGAAACAAGCGAAAAGATTACACACTAACTGCCTTCACAGCAAAATAAACATTAGATGGTTATATATATCAAGTAGCACCTGTGTGTTGCCGGGGCCCGAAAGGGGAGCAAAGAATAGCAACACTGTTTACCTTCCACGCATGTTGTAAAATGCGACTAAGGAGGTTATGGGATGGAGTTGGCTGTCCCATCCCATATAGGGTCAGTGTCCCAAAGCCATGCTGAAGTTGAATGTATCAATCCGAAAGGCGCAGATATCGCAGCAATGCTGTAAACCATGTAACATCGAATTCCGTTCTCCGGACTACATCCTGCTAATCTTCAGGAGTTTAAGAACGAACGCAGAAGAAGAAGAATATCAAGTAGAAGAATGCTGAGAATATCATGGACTGCCAGAAAAACTAATGTAGAGGTGTTGAAAGAGTCAAATGCGAAACGTACCTTAATCAACAATATAAGAAAAATGCAATCTTCTTTTTTTTGGGCCACTTCATGAGACAGGCAGGTTTAGAGAACATAGTCACAACAGGCAAAATTGAAGACAACAGAGACAGAGGGCGACAACGTGAGAAAATATTAGATAGTTTGGCAGCCTGGCACGGCAAGGAAACAACAAAGACCTTGATACATAATACTGTGGACAGAGAGCTGTGGAGAGCCATGACCGCCTACGCCAGCCGGCATGGCACGTGGTGATGATTATATATCAAGTGACATATTCTTTTAAGTGTCGTTGATACTCTGAACGCCTCAATGTCCCAGGCAAGCAGGCCTACATTGGTCAGTGACTTGTTCATACATTCCTCAATGTCGCTAGTCCATCGTCTTATTGATCCTCCTCTACTACTCTTCCCTGGCATTCTGCATTCCAGAATCAGCCTTTCGATGCCGTCATGCCTCTTTGTCTTATTTTCGCTTTATACCTCGTTGTGCCTTGCAGATACAGGGATAGAAGTGTTCTCTAGAGATGATCTCCGTCTTGTCTCTGGGAGGGAAAATACTGTAGCGTCCTTCTTATGATTGCATTTAGAAGCCACCCTTCATTTAGTTTCAGTAATTTCAGAACTTCGTTGCTCTTTTTTTTCTCTACCCGTGATATTAGTGGAATCTTTCTGTAACGCTTTGTTTTTAAATGAATTCATCCTTCTGGATATTGTCTTGTTTAAAGTCCAAATCTTACATCCGTATGTTGCCACTGGGAAAAAAACATGATCTTAAAATACAAGAGTTAGTTTCATTATTGCCACTTTACAACAGCTTTCTCATTTGTGTTAATTTATTTTATTGCAATTGTGAGTCTTATTTTGATCTCAACTGAACAATCTCCGCAGCTGTTTATATTTGCTCCCAGATATTCTAATTTGTTTACACATTCCAGTTCGATAATGTCTCTTTTGATTAATGATTTAATTTTTGTCTTTCGCAAGGATATGTATACTCCTAGGTTTTCCATTCTAAGTATGTCTAAGCTGTGCTAGGCAAAATTATAACAAGTCTTTTATTATGTTTTGAAGTACATATGTATTTATAGGCTAGAATTCTATGAGAAGAAAAGATTCAATACCTCTTTCACAGTCGCTGTATCACATTGCAATAAACATGAGATGGCTGCTTACAATCAAACACAGAACTATTACAATGCACTAAGTTACCGTTCATAATAGACTCATTAGCAATCTTCTTGTGCGAATGACAAAAATGATGAATTTATAAGCGAACTGTCTGTTCGAGTAATTCCTCGTCTCCATAGAAGTTTTAGCGTGCAGAAAGATATTCAGATAATAGGGAGTTTGCGAACAATACATCGTTTAGATATTCAGATAATAGGGAGTTTGCGAACAATACATCGTTTAGATATTCAGACAATAGGGAGTTTGCGAACAATACATCGTTTAGATATTCAGATAATAGGGAGTTTGCCAACAATACATCGTTTAGATATTCAGACAATAGTGAGTTTGCGAACAATACATCGTTTAGATATTCAGATAATAGGGAGTTTGCCAACAATACATCGTTTAGATATTCACTGTGCTGCTATAATGAGTATAGGGCTTGCATATAAATTCCACATATACTCTAGTGTGTAACAAGTATGTATTCTATCCACGTACTTCAAATTATATATATATATATATATATATATATATATATATATAGATTGTATATGTAAAATATGTAAAACTAATCCAGCTCTGTGGCGAAGTGGTACAGAGCGCGTCTGTGACTGTCAATGTAGTGAGTTTGGTCCCCGCCACAGGCATTTGTGCATCCGAACAGTTCAGAAAGCATTGTCACACTATTAAACGTATGTATATTGCCTATAAAATCATAACAGCTAACAAATGCTGGGTTGATAGCTACGTCCTGAATAGGATATGCTACCAATATGTAAAATTGCCAACATTAATGAAGAAGACAACATAAACAACCAACTGAGCTACCTTCTCTTTGCAAAACGATCACAAAATAATATTAACAACAGAAGAACAACTATAACAACATATATATATATATATATATATATATAGAGAGAGAGAGAGATAGAGAGAGAGAGATAGAGAGACCGCACACAACATATGGGGTCCTTAACATGAAGATAAACAAAGAAAAAAGTAATGTCAATCGCAAAAAGAGATAGAAACACCACTATTTCATCGATTATCAACAACTTAAATATGTGAAAGAAATTACGTGTCATAGAAGCATCATATCATCAAATAGGAAAATAAGCAAAGAAGTCTAACATAAATGTACCAGATCATATGGCGGATGTCTTCTATTTTCAAAAACAAAGGTGGTGTACTGCAAGGCAAATGAAGTTACAGGGGGTCATGTATGGTCAATGTAGCGAACTAGCTTTATGAAGCATTGAATACACTAAATATACTGCCCTGGTTGGAAGCGTTATTATATACAAACTATTCGAAAGGAGGTGGTATTAGGAATACGTATGAGAACTACGTATTTACAGCTTAGCTGCGTTATTTTGCGCCTTATGGTCTACTAACGTACATGGGATTGGACAGAAGTCTACATCTCAATACATTCTTAGCCCCATCTTACAACAACCTTACTAGGTATTATTATTCTTTGCTTCCCTTTCGGGTTCCGGTAACACTCAGGGACACAGAGGTGGATTATGAATATAAATATTACGTAAAGGTGCAAAACCTTTCATAACAGTTTTGATATATTAGAATACAAACCGCGCAGGTAATAGGCAAAGATCAATGCCATGATTGTTGTAAGAATCCACTGAGGAGGTTAATGTGGTGTTAACCCACAGACCAAAAATACCCTAAAAGCCACCTGACGTCGGAAGTGTCAAGTAAAAAAATGTGAAGAAATCGCAGTAATCAAAGCTGTAAACTCATAATGTTGGGATGAAAATTGAATTTATGATTTGCCTTTTACGAGTAGTTTCCGTTCGGATAGATGTGTGTTTCAAAATTGATAGTTCCCTTTTTTGAATTCTTGTCTGGAACTATCTATCCATTTTTCCATCGGCTGTAAAAACATGTCCTGTTGATATTTAAATTCCTACACTTATTTTAAATATCTGGAAGCATTTTTTAATATGTACAAAAACTGAGTTGAATATTTTTGTTTGATTTTATTCCTCAGTCAAAAGTGAGATTTCTCTTTCTTGTGAATTTTTTTCCTAATTAAAATCTTTTCTGTGATTTTATTACCAGCCATTATAAGATAATTGTGACTTTATTTTACTTGTGAAATTTGTCCTAACCAAAATTGTGGCGTATTTTCGTGACTTTTGTACATTTGACTTCATTACCGATCACAAGATGGACATGCCAAAACACATCTAATTATGTTTCTATTTATTGCAGAGACATTGTAGCGTGGCACCTTCTCTTATTGGCTTGTTTACCTTTCTTTATTTGTGTTTGTTCGCCTGACTTATAAACACTGTAATACAATTCTCATAAATGAATTCATCCGTTTATTAAGTTCTGCTTTGGTTCTATCTATGGTTTGTATGTGTATCTTCTCCAGATTCTTCCTAGGATAGACTTGTCCCGTGTGAGCTAACATTAACCTGTACTCTTAACTTATTTCTTTTCGACGATATTTATTTTCAATTTCATTGAATTTCTTTACCAGTATCTTTTATATAAACGTATATACTTTCATATAATTGCATATTTGGCGTACATACAACGTTACCTCTGAATAGAAGCGTGCAAACGCATAATCTAAACAATTCTATTGTTATGAGTGCAACAGGAGGCCGATCTCATTATTTGTGTGCAGAAAACCAAACCACAAACGTGCTTTATCAGCAGATGACTTCATCGTTCTGCTTTGTCATGTCTAAATATAGCACAAAAGAAACCGATTCGGAAGATGATATCAGACATTTAGTGTGCGTTCAGGATTCATGTTTCTATTGTTGGTCAAGTCGTGCTTCTCTTTTATTCTCTCTCAGTTCTTTTATTGCTGCAGGAGGGAAATTAAAATCCTGGTAGATTATATATCAGTTATGTTTTTTGTCAGTTTTATGTATATTTTTATGTATTTCACATAACTGGTAACGTGTTTATTCATAAGCACAAATTGTATATGCCTGTATATGGATATCTATATAGCTACAGTGTGCACCTGTGTAAAGACGTATATATATATATATATATATATATATAGTTATAGGGATTGCCAGTGTAATGACATCTATATAGTTATCGTATGCTCTGGTGCAAGGACGTCTATATAGCTAATGTACGCTGATGTAAGGACATCTATATAGCTAATGTACGCTGATGTAGCGACATCTATATAGCTAATGTACGCTGATGTAGCGACATCTATATAGCTAATGTACGCTGATGTAGCGACATCTATATAGCTAATGTACGCTGATGTAAGGACATCTATATAGCTAATGTACGCTGATGTAAGGACATCTATATAGCTAATGTACGCTGATGTAAGGACATCTATATAGCTAACGTACGCTGGTGTAAGGACATCTATATAGCTAATGTATGATGGTGTAAAGACATCTGTATAGCTATAGTAAAGTAGAAGTAAAGTAATAGTTTGTTAATATCGAGTTCAACTTTCGTTAAAAATAGTAATAAATTGCCACGCTCAGCTATATGCAATTGGTTCATTTTCTTAGTAAATTCGCTACAGCATTAATCCCACCCTAAAGCCAAATGAAATTATGGAAATGCAATTCATAATTACTGCACTATCTCCCATAATCCAGGATAAAGTGTAGGGAATGATTTCGGAAGCTAAAACGTTTGTTATCGACATCTGAAATTTATTTTTAATTCTGCATTTGTTGTGTGTTATATGCAACTCTCATCTAGATTTGATGATCATGTCCTGTTTACATATAAGATTGATATTTAACCCAAATTGGTACCATGGTATATGTATCTTTAGAAATTCTTCTTCTTCTTTCTGTTCTCATGTACCTTTCGGTTTTGAGGGGAGAGTGAGTGTACGGTCTTTTGCTCTTCCATTTGCCTCTTCTGCTGTTATATTTCCGAGTGTCTCTAATACACTATCTATCCAGCTTTTACGATGGCGTCCAATAGGTCTCCTGTTTTCGTATCGTTTGTTACGGGTTTCTTGGAGAATACTTTGCTCTTTCTGTCTGGTTATGTGACCGAACCATTTAACTTGTTGTTTCTGAATGTATTCTAATGTTGACCTGATCCCTAATTGTTTTCTTAGCTCTTCATTCCTGATTTTGTCTCTCAAGCTAACTCCTATCACACTTCTTACACGTTTGATTTCAATGGTGCTAATCTTATGAATTGTTTTAGAAATTATTGAATCGCTAAATTTAAATCAGCATGGAGAGCCTCTTAGAGTTAGCAGCATGTAAGTAAATCTTCGTTTTTTTTAGAGACACTGATGATAAATTTGAAAAATTAGCCCCTCCTCGGCAAATTTCGCATGAATAAAAGTTTCTTGAATAATATATACACGTATATTCATGTTATATTTTCTCATTGACAGAAAATTAACAACTATTTATGTCAGATATGGTCAATTTTCAAAGTATTAAATAATTGAAATAGAAACTTGATGAAAATATGGATCGTGTAATACGCTGAATTAAAATGCACAATTTAAATTAAAAATAACAAATTTTTGAATATATATTATTAGTTTCTTCTATAGGCAGCTACCAACCCCATAGACTGCTCCTATAAACTCCATGGAATTGCTCCTGAACCGAACTGTACCCCTAGAAACTTTCACCACAGAATTAGAGCGGTTGTGGTACATCTCACTTTGCAACCTAAGTTGTAGACCATATAGTTAATATTCTTTGACAGTTTCAATTGCACCAGTCAATTATAGTATGAATATGATTAAGAAGGTACAAGTGGGTCTCGTTCGGGAACAGTGGATTGAGGCCTTGAGAAAGGCGACCTTGAAAGTGGTTACATTTATTTTCGTGCCGGAACATGTGGGCGTTCGAGACAATGAAAGAGCTGATCAACTGGCATCGTGCGCGATTGTGGCACAGGGCGATGGGGCAATGGATCGCGTTGACGTTTTGAACTCCTTAAGAGATATAGCACGCGAGAGTGAGACTAATGTGGATGATGATTCCTTTTCAATGGCTAGGATTAAAGATCATGGATTGAAATGCGGTGTTGCTAGAGGTGAAAATTTTGGAAGTCGCAGAAGTATGATGGTCAACCAGCATAGGACTGGTACTGTCAGCAGAAGTGTAATGGCGGATACACTCAAGGAGAGATTGGAGCAACTATGGACGTGTCCAGTTTGCAGTGATGATGATTCGACGACTAACTAACTAACTAATTATAGTACCGGCTAGTTATATAGATGCGATGTTATATATATATATATATATATATATATATATATATATATATATATATATATATATATATATATATATATATCTTCGGTCGTTGAAGTCAATGACGACATTTTAACTGAACATGATGATGTGATGATGATGATGATTGATATGTGTCCGGCTGTGACTGATGAGTTTTATTTGTTCCTGGAGTTTGAATTTGAATGAGGTAGTTTTTCTGAGCTTTATTTAATACCCTGGAGATTACAGCTTTTGGCCTATCGCCAAATTGAAGGAGCCTTCTACTGAGAAGAGGTCTACAATTGTATAGATGACGTGCTACAAAGCTTCCATAAGAGATCTTCAATATAATGGCAGGTCATCTACTAAGTTTTACTGTTGCATGCGTGGTTTGTCTAGTGGGGCATTGGTGAGACCCACACACGGTATAAAAACACGTTCTTCGAGGACAGAAATATTCTAACATTTGTCTTGTTATTCCCCTTTGAATAGAAATGTGATTCTTCATTTCGAGCAAGCCGTTATTGAACTGCTTTGTAAATAAAATGGGTTATAAACACTAAACGTCATAATAATTAAAAATTATAAACAAATTCACAGCATACCATTGTCGGCTTGGTGACAGAGTGGTTAGTATAATGATTCACAAATCTAATCTTGTCGAATGAGATAGTGGAATGATTGACAAATCTAACCCTGTCGAATGTAATAGTGGGACCAATCAGAAATATAATCCTATCAAATCTGATAGTGGGATGATTCAAAAATATAATCCAGTTGAGTGAGATAGTGAGACAAATCAGAAATCTAACACTGCCGAATGTGATAGAGGGGTGATTCATAAATTTAATCCTGTCAAATGAGATAGTGGGATGATTCTTGTTTCTTGATTAGAAACTGGCCTCACAGCACGTGGGGTATTCCTATAAGTGCTCCGCCCTCTGTTCCAGCAGCCATTCGACTCGATGGTGTTTCGAGTGTAATGCCGCCTAAACAGACATCGATTCAGGGCACAACTCTGGCCCTTGCGACAGGTTTCTTTGTTTTTCTGCCCATCAACACAGTGTCCGTAACTAGTTCAAGCACAACGTCGGCCTGTCGGAACAACATGGTAACTGTTGTCGAAGGTTACGACTACGGGATTGTATAGATGACGTGCCATGAAGCTTCTATAAGAAGATAACCTCAATATAAAGGTATGTCATCTACTAAGGTTTTCTGTGGCATGATTGGTTTGTCTAGTGAGCCATTAGTGAGACCCACTGAAGCAACCGCATGCGCAATGTGGGATGCTTTATAATTCTAAACCTATCGAATGATCTTGTTGTTTTAGAACCGATCATCCACATTGTACATATATAAAGATCGGATGTTGCGCCATGTTTCTTTCTGACGTCTTTAGTATCCGAGTGTGCCTGACAAAATGCGCCTTATCTTCCCGGTCTAGAGCGAGGTGCTAGGCGGCCACCTTCTCATTAAGTTTGCCTGTAGCGTTCTTCTGCATCGTTATGATTCAGTACCCATTGATCTGGACGTGGATTTTATTGGGACCCTTTAGTGGCAATAGGTAACGGCGCAGCCATTCTTCCTTGATCGTGTCACTCTTGATGCTTTCGTTAAATATACATATCAGGTCGTTTATTTCACTCTCCTTGAGGATAGTCAAGTCCTTATATCGTATATTGCCATGGCTGCGGCGGTGTTCTACGACCAATTAAGAGTGATTTGGACGGTGTCTGCAGTGATATGTATAGAGAGCATACAGATTCCACTCAGCCTCGGTATATAGATCAGACCGTGGTAATCATCCTCCGCCTGACATCTGGGTATTTTTGATCCACCTGTCGAACACAATGCTCAAGGAAAGCCTTCACCTTATCTTCGTCTGATTTCTGTCAAAACCATAATTCTGACTTAACCATGATAGAGTCATGACCTTCACTGATAGGGCGTATCTCCCAATAAAAATACTTTAATATATAATATGCACACCTACTAACCAATCGGATTGTGTCATTTCTGAAATCGATGGAGTGGATATAAACGAAGATGTGCTCTCTTTAAATGTACACCAAGAATATCATATTAGCAAGACTGTTGTATATTAATCATATCATATTAACTGGACTTGTATATTAATCATATCATATTAACTGGACTTGTATATTAATCATATCATATTAACTGGACTTGTATATTAATCATATCATATTAACTGGACTTGTATATTAATCATATCATATTAACTGGACTTGTATATTAATCATATCATATTAACTGGACTTGTATATTAATCATATCATATTAACTGGACTTGTATATTAATCATATCATATTAACTGGACTTGTATATTAATCATATCATATTAACTGGACTTGTATATTAATCATATCATGCAGAGGATGTTATACGGTGTGTGTACAGATTGGAGGTTGTGCTATGTGGTGCGGAATGGAGCCGGGCGCCCTTATATTGTCCGACAGCCTTCAAAGTAATAATAACACTCAATAGAGAATGCAGGGATTGGTGTCCTACAGTTGTGGAGTCGGAGGTGCTCGCTCTGATTGGTGAGAATTTGACGGAAGGTGATATAATTATATATAGGAATGGGTCGGTTGAGAGACACATTATCAGTGCCTGGGCCTTCACGGCTCAAAGGTGGGGGGAGACCATCAGAGACGAATGTGGAGCATTCGTTCAGACGACAAGCAGCAAGACTATGGAGACTTTGACAGTAACCAAAGCTTTTAAATGGGTGTGCTCGCAGACAGTCTGCGAGCATGCCTGTGTACTCAGAGACTCAATGATCATGATTGTGAAAGTTCGGGTGTGATACATTCGGGAACAGTGGCTGGATGCAGTGAAGAATTCATGAGTGCGGAAAGTGACTTTTATTTTTTTGCTGGGACGTTCGGGAGTGCAGGGACTATATGTGACGGTGACTCTTGTTCCATGACTAGAATAAACTTGGTTTGAAATATGGTGTTGCTAGAAAAGAGCCTTTCGTCGGCAAGAAAGAATGATGGTCAATCAACGGCGTACTAGGGCAGTCAGTAAACGTGTAATGACGGATACACTCAAGAAGAGATCTGATCACCTATGGACTTGTCCGGAGTGCAGTGACGATGATCCAACGACTAACTAACTAATTATATCATATTAGCAGGACTGTTGCATTTCATAAGAGGCAATTAATGAGGTTTTTGGGTGTGATCTAGCTATGTGTACATAGTGACTCTGAGAGCATGCTCAAGTCAGAGTGCTCAGGAAAAAATGCGCATTTGTCGCTATATTATTCCGTTCTCAGGAATACACCCTGCTAATCTGTAGGAGTTTGAGAATGAATGTAGAATATGAAGAATACTTTAAGCTGTAATAAATAGATGTTATTAGTATTGGTTATCGTCAATGTGTTGCCGGGGCCCGGAAAAGGAGCAAAGAATAGCAACACTGTTGACCTTCCACGCATGTCGTAAAAGGCGACTAAGGAGGTTATGGGATGGAGTTGGCTGTCCCATCCCATACAGGGTCAGTGACCTAAAGCCATGCTGAAGTCGGATGGGTCAGGTCGAAATGCGCAGATGTCGCGACAATGCTGTAAACCATGACACAACGCACTCCGTTATCCGGACTACATCCTGCTAATCTGCAGGAGTTTGAGAACGAACGCAGAAGAAGAAGAAGTATTGGTTATTAGTTGACAGCACTGCACTCATGACTCCTCCAGCAGATATTGAAGAATTTGTATGGTTATTGTTCATTTGGCGTGTAGGTTAAACACATTAATCGTTCTACCGTATAAGCCCCCCCCCCCCAGTCGAGGTTGCGCCAGGTTTGATACCGTATTCCCCCAGACGCTGACTTGATACATCATCAACAACGATGTCAACATGTAGCAGGCATTGTTTAGACAACTTCACCACATCTCAGTTATCCATTGCCAACTCACCGACTTTTCCGCCCGTGTCTATCCGGGCTCGAAAGTGGATAATAAATAGCAAAACTGTTTACCTTTGCATTATTACATATACGGTTAAGTCACATAAAACCATGCTGAAGTTGGATGTGCCTGGCAGAAAGATAAATATATATTGCAGCAATCTGTAAAACCATAACAAAACGCATTCCATTCTCCGGAATAAATACTGATACACTGCAGGAGTTTGAGAATGAATTACAGAAGTTGATGAGTTCAGCTAGTTATATTATATTATGTGAACATATAATAAGAAGAGTTTAACTAGTTATATTATGTGAACATATAATAAGAAGAGTTTAACTAGTTATATTATGTGAACATATAATTAGAAGAGTTTAACTAGTTATGTCATGTGAACATATAATTAGAAGAGTTTAACTAGTTATGTCATGTGAACATATAATTAGAAGAGTTTAACTAGTTATGTCATGTGAACAAATAATTAGAAGAGTTCAAAATAGTTGTATTATGTTCATGATATGTGAACATATAATACGAAGAGTTTAACTAGTTATGTCATGTGAACATATAATACGAAGAGTTTAACTAGTTATGTTATGTGAACATATAATAAGAAGAGTTTAACTAGTTATGTTATGTGAACATATAATACGAAGAGTTTAACTAGTTATGTCATGTGAACATATAATACGAAGAGTTTAACTAGTTATATTATGTGAACACAGAAGAATATATCTGGCCATTTCAAAAGGTTCGATTTGAGTAATTTGCTTGTTATCGACAAATACGTCTAACGTTATGTTCATTATATGCCAAACCAATGTGAAGAGTTAACTCCACTTCTGGCAGTTATTACAAACACGCACTGATATCAAAGTGTATGTCACAAAAATATATTTTATACATATAAATCTCTCTAACAATAACCTGTACAAACTTATACACGGTTGCATGAATTTCACACGAACTCGCACACAATGTAGAAACACACCTACATACATAAATACACACACACACACACACACACACACACATATATATATATATATATATATATATATATATATATATATATATATATATATATATATATATATATATATCACAGACAAACACACAATGTACAATAAATAAGTTGGTTAGATATAGATCTTACGAACTAAAAACACAAAGTACAAAGTAGAAGCAGATTTTTAAAAGACAGACACCTGAAAGACATTCCTATAGGCAGCAAACAATAGAAATCATAGAACAGGTAAATTAACAGGTCAAGGAAAGAAGCGGTTAGTATTCATTTTTGTGCAGTTTCGTCTGACATTCCAGCCTGGACCACAAACCACCTGTATGCAAATCACCTGTCTGTGAATTAGTTACAACCCACACCGAAATTTTAAGGGCGCAGGTAAGTTGAGAGGTCAAAATAAAACCAGTGTATTATGGGGTACAATGCAATCTCTAACAAGCAGTCCTTGACATCAGTTTTCAATGCACACCTGACGCTATTTGTTATTCAAAACACTGCCCACCTGTTACATGCGTGCATTCAGAAGCTTTTGCATTTTGAGCAGAAGTACGTGTTGTGGGAAATATGTACAGCAGTAAAATTATAGCAGGCAGACATCTAAACGAGTTAAAATAATAAAGTAGTATTGTGTGTAATATGTGAGAGTAAGCGCCTGAAGTGAGAAGTAGCTTAAAATGATTACAGGTTGTGATTTACAGACACGCAGACTGAAAAGAGAAGAGATTCTATTGACAAAAGATATTTTCTCTCTTTAGAAAGAAATCTGCGTCTTCTTCTCTGTTCATTCTCAAACTCCTGCAGATTAACAGAATGATCATTCTAAACTTCACACAAATTCATACAAATCAGATTAACAGAATGATCATTCTAAACTTCACACAAATTCATACAAATCAGATTAACAGAATGATCATTCTAAACTTCACACAAATTCATACAAATCAGATTAACAGAATGATCATTCTAAACTTCACACAAATTCATACAAATCAGATTAACAGAATGATCATTCTAAACTTCACACAAATTCGTACAAATCAGATTAACAGAATGATCATTCTAAACTTCACACAAATTCGTACAAATCAGATTAACAGAATGATCATTCTAAACTTCACACAAATTCATACAAATCAGATTAACAGAATGATCATTCTAAACTTCACACAAATTCATACAAATCAGATTAACAGAATGATCATTCTAAACTTCACACAAATTCATACAAATCAGATTAACAGAATGATCATTCTAAACTTCACACAAATTCATACAAATCAGATTAACAGAATGATCATTCTAAACTTCACACAAATTCATACAAATCAGATTAACAGAATGATCATTCTAAACTTCACACAAATTCATACAAATCAGATTAACAGAATGATCATTCTAAACTTCACACAAATTCATACAAATCAGATTAACAGAATGATCATTCTAAACTTCACACAAATTCATACAAATCAGATTAACAGAATGATCATTCTAAACTTCACACAAATTCATACAAATCAGATTAACAGAATGATCATTCTAAACTTCACACAAATTCATACAAATCAGATTAACAGAATGATCATTCTAAACTTCACACAAATTCATACAAATCAGATTAACAGAATGATCATTCTAAACTTCACACAAATTCATACAAATCAGATTAACAGAATGATCATTCTAAACTTCACACAAATTCATACAAATCAGATTAACAGAATGATCATTCTAAACTTCACACAAATTCATACAAATCAGATTAACAGAATGATCATTCTAAACTTCACACAAATTCATACAAATCAGATTAACAGAATGATCATTCTAAACTTCACACAAATTCATACAAATCAGATTAACAGAATGATCATTCTAAACTTCACACAAATTCATACAAATCAGATTAACAGAATGATCATTCTAAACTTCACACAAATTCATACAAATCAGATTAACAGAATGATCATTCTAAACTTCACACAAATTCATACAAATCAGATTAACAGAATGATCATTCTAAACTTCACACAAATTCATACAAATCAGATTAACAGAATGATCATTCTAAACTTCACACAAATTCATACAAATCAAATTTTCTCTCAGCTAGCTTCTACAATTTGTCAGTTTCAAAAATTTCTCTACCTTAAATTTCTCTACCACATCGCCAAGTAGATAAAACAAAGATAAACACATGGAAATTTAGGTATACAGCTAAAAACAATTGTCATCTAAAATACCAGCCATCTATTGCAGCAGTTAAAGTTTTTAGTGATAAATATAGGTTTACTGAATATTTCAAGTGTATTAGGTTCAGGTTTTCAAAATAAATTTTTCAAATCTCAAAAATTGGTTTATAATGTTTCCATGGGAGTGGTACAGTCACATGCATTTTCTCTATAGTGTGTTTTTAGAGGGAAAGGAATTCAGTTTTACAAAAGTTGACTGCAGAAATAAACTAAGGTGGTTCCGTACCAGTACAGAACATTTCATTTAAGAAAACAAACTCAAGTGAAAATAAATACGAAAACTATACCTTGTAAAAATGCGAAAAAAATGTATATTTATATAATATTTTGGAAACATTTTGTTTACATATTTAAATAATGCAGAATATCATATATCATCGTGAAAACTTCAAGGTTTCCATCGAAAAAATATTTGGCGAAACAACCGTTATCACTCAGAATGACAAATATATTTGAGACGATTTTGTTTGTTGTAAAACAACACTCTGTAATATAGGGTTAAGCATTTAATGTGCTTCGGTAGGGGGTCACACTAAATAATATATCAGAACACCATGTCGGCTGTAATTATCCACTGTCTCAGCAAATTGCCAACCGACAAGGTGTCATGCTAATTATTGCAGTTCCTGTAATTATTGATCACGAAGATAGGATTAAACCGAACCTCAATTACATGCAAATGCTACGCTAACATTTGGCGTAGAAACATAACATCTGTTGGAGATCTCGCGTAGTGGTTAAGCTGTTCGCCTTGTGTTCAAGAGGTCACGGGTTCGAATCCGTCTCGTCTTCTTTATAAGGTGGATTTTTTTTTTGAGATCCCTGTGGATTATCATTTTAAGCTACGGAGTTACGTGCTATGAGTGGTACTCTCGGCAGGCTGCATGCCGCTTCGTTGAGAGTGACGGATTACATACGGAAAACCGAGTACAGTGAAGTCAATCTTCTACGGCTTTTAAGCCATTTTTTAAACATCACATCCATTTTCTTTACTCTATTAATAGTATATGTTTCTACCGCACAACTAGAGATAACCAAGATCAACCTTCCACTAAACATAGCATAAAAACCATTTGTCTTCTAGAAGGATATATATATATATATATATCATCATCATCATCAGGTGCCATGCCGGGTGGCGTAGGCGGTCATGGCTCTCCACAGCTCTCTGTCCACAGTATTATGTATCAAAGTCGTTGTTGTTTCTTTGCCGTGCTAAGTTGTCACACTGTCTAATATTTTCTCACGTTGTCGCCCTCTGTCTCTGGTGCCTTCAATCTTGCCTGTTGTGATTATGTTCTCTAAACCTGCCTGTCTCACGAAGTGGCCAAAAAAAGAAGATTGCCTTTATCTTATATTGTTGATTAAGGTCCGTTTCGCATTTAACTCTTTTAACACCTTACATTAGTTTTTCTGGCAGTCCATGGTATTCTCAGCATTCTTCTGTAGAACCACAATATATATATATATATACTAGTTGGAGAGATCTGACCTCTGCTCTATGCGATATCTGCAGCACTAATGGAAAATTAATGATGGAATACACTAGTATATTTAATAAAATATTGTATCGCATTCAATGCTTATAGAATACAGAGTTTTACTGGAGCACTAACTATCTTGTTTAGTGCATGTAGAGATAATTTTAAGTAGGAAGCCAGAGGACAATTTTAAAAATTCTTGAGACTAACGGGAATTGAACCAGTCCGTTCAACGGCACCAAATCGTCTACCAACAATTGCACACGCGTTCTTCCGTACTTGACTAACCGCATCTCCAAAAAAGATGCGATTTCGTCAAGCCATTCAAACCGTGAACACAAAGTCACCCGAACGGACCAATTGAGACAAGGACTATTACAACAACAACAAACATCCCGTACAGGTATTGAAATCTCCTCAGTAACAACAAACACATAACATAATATCCGTATTAGTTAGTCAATTACGGAAGAACGCGTGTGCAATTGTTGCTAGGCGATTTGGTGCCGTTGAACGGACTGGTTCAATTCCCGTTAGTCTCAAGAATGCATGTAGAGAACAAGGTTTTACTGAAACTCTATCCCGCTCAATGCATATAGAGCGCAAGGTTTGACTGGTACACTATCTTGTCTGCTGTAACTAAGTTATGCAGACCCCCATGTCTCATCTTCACACTCACTGCGGACATGGAGAGAAGATTACAGGCTTTCGAGTATAAATGCTACAGAAGAATTCTACGAATTTCCTATAGGGAACATAAGACCAATG
Source organism: Meghimatium bilineatum (assembly GCA_034231615.1). Lineage (NCBI taxonomy): Eukaryota > Metazoa > Mollusca > Gastropoda > Stylommatophora > Philomycidae > Meghimatium > Meghimatium bilineatum. The sequence continues at coordinate 46,025,424 of CM067322.1, read as the reverse complement.
TGTACGTAAGAAATAAAGTAGAGATGTGTGCAGGTGTCCAGGAGTCATTGCTTTCAATAGTGAAACGACGAAAACTAGCATGGTTCGAACATGTATGCAGGCACGATTCCTTGTCAAAAACAATACTGCAGGGAACTGTCGAGGGTGGAAGAAGCAGAGGAGGACAAATAAAGACATGGACAGACAACATCAAAGAATGGACAGAACTAGATATTTCCACACTCATCCGCATCGCTGAGGATAGAATTCGCTGGAGGAATCTGTGTGCCGAAGCATCCAATATGATACCCCTACGACCCTGAAGGGTTATGGGTTTATTGATTGATGTCTCATAACGTGTCCAATGAAGTCATTTTGTCTGCTATTCTTAAGTAACCATCGTCTCGTATTGTATTCTTTCAGCACTTCATCGTCTTTTTCTAGCTGTACAAGACACTCTCAAATGTATTCTATAGAACGACACATCTATTGTATCTAATTGTTCAGTACCTTGTTTATTTATTGTCTTTGACTTGCTTCCATATGGTGGAATCGGTGCTTAGTAGCTCTGAAGAACTCTCTTCCACACCTGTAATGACATGAACATATTACACAAAATATTTTTCACCTTTAGCAGTGCTGCCTTTGTTTATCCTATTCTATTTTGTATCGCTGTAAACCTTCCTCCATCTGATGTCGTCTTTGTTACTAATTACTTAAATGTGTAGATCTGTTTAAGTCATTCACTTTGATCGTACATGCTGGGGGATTTTTTTCTCGCAAAAACCCAAAACTTCTGACTTGTTCTTCTTCCTCTACGTTCGGTCTCAAACTTCTTTATATCAGCAGTATATAGCCTGGAGAACGGAATGTGTTGTGTCATGGTTTACAACTTTGCAGCGATTTATTCGACTTCCAGTCTGCCACATCCGACTTTAGCATGACATCTGGGTCACATTGTTTCTATATTGGATGGAACATTTACCTCCACTCCATAACCTCCGTAGTCACGCTTTACGACATGTATGGAAAGTAACCGGTTTTGCTATTATTTGCTCCTCTTTCGGACCCTTGCAGTACACAGACGGACTTATTTTTTTAATTTCTTCTACTTATGCATGTGTTCTCAAACTGCATGTGTTCTCAAACTTCTGCAGAATGCAGTCCGGTGAACAGATTGCGTTGTGTTATAGTGTACATCTTTGCTGTGATATATACGCCATTCGGCCTGACGCATGCAACGTCGCCATGGATCATGTGTCACTTTGAAAAATTATAGAATGGTACATCCAACCCACCATCCTCCTTAGTGGCCTCGTATAGGATGCGTGGCATAACCCTGAAACTAGACAGCGTGACATAACCCCGAAATTAGACGCGTATTTCTATTTGAAAGACATACGCACTCGTCTTGCCTTCTAGTTTCTAAATGTGTTATTTCTAGTTACCTTTCTCTGAGTGTCTTTCTCTGTTTTATGTTAAAATACAAAACATGGCAGTAAGTGAAACATCACTTGAAAACATCGCCCCAATAAAGCAACATCCAGAGAAAACTAGATAAAAAATGTCCAGATAAAACAACATCCAGATAAAACAACATCCAGATACAACAACATCCAGATAAAACAACATCCAGATAAAACAACATCCAGATAAAACAACATCCAGATACAACATCCAGATAAAACAACATCCAGATATCCAAATGAAATATATATCAAGTGACATATTCTTTCTAGATCATTGTCTTCTTTGTGAATACTCTGAACGTCTCTCTGTCTTGGGCAAGTTGGCCTACATTGACCAGATACCTGTTCATACATTCCTCGATGTCACATATGAACTAGCATCCATATTAACAATTAAACATTGACAGAAGTGCAGGAGTAAAATGTATTGACATTGTGTTCACATTAAATGAAGAACTCGAAAGAGAAATCAATAATTATCGCAGTCAAGCAGCAAAATGTCAAAATCCATTCCGTTATCAGAACAGCATTCTGCTAATTTGCTGGAGGATGTACAGCGTCAAGTAATGACAAACAAACAAAACGACAATGTAGTCATTGTGGCTCGGAGAGAACAACAAATGTATTGAAATCATTTAACTAGTAACTTTGTACAAGCTCAAGTTAAATTTCAATGCTCTCATAATGCGTGCAACAAATAAAGTTGCAAATTCCAGGTGAACAGTTTGCCAGCCTTGAAAGGGAAGCTGTTGATTGTTGACAATGGAGACGGAACAGGTTTTAAAATGTACAATATTCCGTTTAGGAGTTCCTTAACATGGTTGAGACATTTTAAAAAATTCGAATTAAATATGATTAAAACTTTTTAATAAGAATGATGAAAATTACATGGGCAGACAAGAACACTAATTTAGAAGTTCTCAGATGCGCTGGGGTAAAACGACAAACTATAGCGAAAATTAGACGCAGACAATCAATATTTTTTGGGAATGCCATGAGAAAGGTAAAACTTGAAAGTGTAACCACCGAAAAGATCAAGAGGGGAAGTGACAGAGCAGGACAAAGAGAGAAATTTCTGAATGAGTTGTGGAACATTACAAGTAGATGCCACCACATAGTCGAGTTATTTCCCTTGTCCATGGTTGTAAATTTCATGTTCATCATAAAATAATGTAAATATTAATTTTTTTGTATGGTTTTGGTTAGGGTTAAAACAGTTGTGTGGCGTAAAGGGTTTCGGATTGTTCTCGTAGGGACTCAGGGCTAGCAGATAACCATGATCTTAAGAGAACATCCTTGTGGTGCACCCTGGAAACAGAAGTGCAGTTACCCCTGTTGTATTTCTGGCAAACACTTTTAGGCTCGTGTTATGTATTATGGAGGCTGTAGAGGGAATGCAATTTTACTGCACAGACAAGCAATACCTCAGACACCTCTGTGCCAACAACACCCACAGCGTCAATATCGACACACAGCAACACAAGACAGTCCGATCCGAGCATTGGAGAGGCGACCAATGCAATTGGCACGAAAAGTTAGATTCATGGCGAGAGACCAAATGATAACATACGAAGTACAATGAGAGGGTGGCACAACGCCATAGGGCAGCGTCATGTGCAAATATATAGGGAAAAAATTCCAAGGAAATCGGATCTACAAGTTCTATTAGCTCAAGACAAGCTTCTAGAACCTGTGCTCCTTACCGCTAGAGACCCAATCATGGGCGCACGGCAAAGAAAGGCAGCCCTGGTCCAACTCTACCGTTAAGCTTTCCTATACCAGAAACATGTCGGAGAGAAAGGTTTAGTACCTGATGGACTCAGGCCAAAATGGAACATGGTCGTTCAGCCCCAGAACATACTTTGCTCCAAACGCGTGATGAGACTCGTTGGAAGACTTGAAAGAGGGGTTCACTATGTCGGTGAACGACACATCGGCTAAGAAGGCGAAAGAGTCCAGGTACAACTCTTCTGTCGAGCTCTTCCTAAGCCGGAACTAGGCTCGAGGATGAGAAAAATATCAGTACCCGATGGGCACAGGTACAAAACGTCTAATTTCATGAGACAAGTTCACAGGCTGCAGAACACCTCGTGCGAGATAGGCGTGAACGACAATCGTTTCAGCGAGAAGTTATTACACACCCGCCATCTGTCGTCAAATAGACAGGCAGTCACAGGCTTGAGAAGCCGACAATCCGAATTAAAGTCATGACATAAACGAATGTGCTGGTCCTCGGATGAGCCGAACCGGGTGCAAATAATACAATTCAAATGTGGAACAAGCAGTACAACAAACTCCACGCTCTCTGTAAGAAGTAACATGATTTATTCATGGTGGTTATCAGCGAGCGAGAGGAGATGAAGAAGAAGGATAGTTGTATTTTGCATAACTAACCATAGCCTCAAACCCTAAATAAACAAATATTTTAATTATTAAATGATGAACATGAAATTTACAAATATGGACAAGGGAAATTACGAAACACGTGGTGGCGTGTACTTAGACACCTGGGTTGCCAAAAAAAAAACTGGTGCACCATAAGAAGTCACCAACTGAACTTATTAATAATACAAGAGACAGAGAGTTGTAGAGAAGCATGATCGCCTACGCCACTCGGCATGGCAAATGATTGATGGAAACATGGTTCAAAGTGATTTTCATCGAATCTACCTGTTAAATCGCATAAATTTTTTGCATGGACAACATTTCAATATCAATGACGTTAAAAAATTGCTATTATTTAGTCCATAAATACTGTGAATTTTGCACACCGGCGAATTCTTTTGACACATTAGAAGACATAACACCTTGTTGAAGACCTTTCTTGAAATCATGAAATCGAATGGAAATGAGCAAGAGGTAGCGGAAATACAAGAGAAAGGGAATATTGGAGGTCTGTTGCATCCAAACTTCGTTGCGGAGACGGCACTTGATGTTGATGATGTATTCTTATGATATTTTAGGATAAGTGCAGAAAGGTATAATCACAATTTCATATACAATAACTGCACACGTGTTCCAGGGCACAAATATGAAACACCGAGTTTGAACACTGTTTAATTTACATGCATATTGTAAGAACCGATTAAGGGGGTTGCGTGAGTGGGGATTGACTGCCTAATTCCATATAATATTAGCGTAATCCAAAAGCCAAACCGAAGTCGAATGCATCAGTCCGAAAGAAACACAATTCGCATCCTATCACTCTACGAGTGTTTGAGAAGGAACGAGGGAGACAATCATATGCAATCAACTGAGACAGGCGAGTAATAATTAAATGGTGTAACGTTTACAACACGTCTTACGTGTAGCCATTCACTAGACAATGTTATGTGTGGAATACTACAGATTTATTAATAGATATCTATGTCGTTTACTTAGAAGTACTTATATCTGATGGTGATATCACATGATGAATTGTAGAATAAATCATACATATGTTCGGTGGAGATAGTAATCAAAACGTGACCAACCGCCAAATAAAAAATAACTGTACACTCAGTACATACAAATTAGACTAGTTGTAAAAAAAAAGACATCAAAAACAGCTCAAACACCATTCTTCGATGGCTAGGTGGCCATTGTTGTATCATTGGGCAAGAGAGAGATGATTGGGCAAATGTTATTATAGAGAAATGGATCAATTTTTAAAAAAAGGGTTCAAAAGTCGTAGAGGATTGACTTCACTACACTCGGTTTCCCATATGTACTCCGCCACTCTCAACGAAGCGGCACGCCGGCTGCCTAGAGTACCACTTATAGCACGTAACTCCGTAGCTTCAAGAGATAATCCATAGGGATCTCCGAAAAAATCCACCTTGTAAACAAGACGACATGAGCCGGATTCAAACTCATGACCTCTTGAACACAAGGCGAACAGCTTAACCACTACTTTAGGGAAATCCCCAAATGGAGCAATTCAGCTATCGTCTGTCGTACATCGAGGTAAAAACACTAATCCGCAACCATTATACATCACAGTGGCAGAAAAAATATGGTAAAAAAGTAAAAGTATATCCCATGGCAGTAACCTGCCGTCGGGGATGAAGATACTAATGTACTAAAAGATACTAAAAGATACTTCATGTACTAAGCCGCAATCCCTATTAGGTGATATGGTCAGTTCCCTTACAAGGTATGGAGATTGATCAGAAACTAGATCCCACACACCAACTACCTAGACAACAGCAGATCATCACCTTTCTACTTAAAACTGATCATTGCATACAACAAAGCCGACTGTACTGCATCAGGTAAGTCCATACAAATGAATGTCCACTTGCTACAGGAAACAGACTCATGAACACATATTCTAAGACTGACAAGATTACAAAACACTACGGGGTAAGAAATGCCTACACTGGACTGAACCGTGACATTCTGCGGATATATACATCTAACTGCTAAACGTCATTCATTCGGTTAATTGGATACTATTTATGATGATGTTTGTCCGTCGTAATCGACGATGACCAAAAACTCAACCATAATAATAATAACAATAAGTAATAAAAAATAATAAAATTAATAGTGCGTTTTTAAAGGATTAACAAGTCCAATGTGCGCACAAAATGTTCTTCTACAAAATTGACAAATGTAGAGGGTTTACACTATTTAAGTGGTTATAGGAGCAGTGTGAAAAACAAAAGTATGAGACACTGCACACTCTATAGAATGAGAAGTTATCCCCAACTCGAAAACTTCGTAGTCACCTTTACTACGTGCATGGTGACAGTTTACATGGCCGCTATTATTTGATTCCCATTCGAGTACTAGCACCGCCGAAGACGGATGTGTCGGGCCATTGGCGCAAATAAAACGGCGACACAACGCATTTCCATTTTCTGGACTACATCCTGCTAGATCCAGTGGGAGTTTTGAGGATGAACGCAGAAGAAGAAGAAGAAGAGTACTAGCAAGTCGCTGCTGAGAACAAATGAAGAAAGCTCTGTGTCGAAAAAAGGAGATAGCATACAGAATTGCAAAATGAAAAAGAGAAAAATCATCAGCAAATAGTAAATAACGATGACCAAAGATTATCAATACATGACAGAACATGGAGATATATCAGTCTTCTAATACATAAGCCATAATTGTCATATCTTCGTATCTTTAACACGTTTAATTCATATTCCACGTATGCCACACTGAGATCACTCTGGAGATCGTATAGACGTGGGAATGACGCACATGGGAATACTTGTTTCTAAATGATTTAGTGAAACTGAATGTCAACAAAAGCGTCAATGACCGAAAGTTTACCGTTGTGTAGAATTTCTTTTAGGACAGGTCAAAGTAATATATTCTTGTGCCAGTGAATGATACGTAGAGAGCTAGAAGTCTGGTTCTAGAAAAGGAAATAATACCTTACTATTCAGACGCACCTGGTACTATTTCTCAACGTCTAATCTGATAATGTTGTGACCTATATTGTACTGACAGCCTCTCACCATCTTTTCCTAGGGCGCTATTGTCACTCTGATGAATGGCCCTCTTACAGACGGGAAAGTACTTACAATGAATACCAAGAGGTTTTTGGTGAGTATGTATAGTATTTCATTTATAGAGAAGTAGAGGACCAAACGACACATGAGTGTGTCATCATTTATTTCTAACAGGAAACCGTGATGATTAAAACGTACATCATGGCAGTCCAGTATCAACATACTAAAACATGATATAAGTGTTATTTTCTTCGCTTCTTGATAGCATAATTCATTGTCATTTATTATACGTCTGTGATGTGACAAGCAGCAATGTTGTTTATTTGTTTTGATCCCAAGGAATTACGAGCTATTTGCTGTTACTTACTATGTGCATGGGATAGTTACATGTGATACCCAGGAAACTTCAGCTTGTAGCAATACATATTGAAGGCTTCCTTCTATTACAGAATTTCGAATTCATTTCCATGTGTCCGGCAAAATGTGACCGAGCTGGTTTATTTGTTGCTCACTGTGCATCTGTCTTCGGACAAGGCGCTCCCCAGTCGACGAACCATTGTATAGGAAAGACTGCGTCATAGTGCCCCTTTTAATTGAACCCAATTTCCCCAGACTGAACCGTGTTGATAACGACGATAGTAGAATTATAGATTATAAGTATAGTTTCTTCCTCGTTAACCAGGTTCACTACATAATTCCGGGTCTATGATTGATCTGTGCATTTCACATGCACTGTCTTAGTCAGCCTGTGACGGCCTTCCAACTTCCATTCCACTACCAAGGTCTCTGTTTCAATTCTTAGTCATTGCGTTATCCACCTAAATTAGTGAGTGATTACCCTTTCAGGAACGAGTAGCTTCGCAGTCAGCGAACAAATAGCGTGTAGGAAAGACGATATCATTGCCCTTGTTACATTGAGTACTAATTCCAATTGTATCTGTATGAGCCGTGTTTCGGCAACGGCGACAGTCGAGGAAGACTAGGGTTATTTCAAAGACAGATGACTTGCACCCGGTCTAAGTTGTCCACGCCTCCAGAATTCGAGTCTCAACAATTCTTAGGTCAGTGCGTTTGAACAATATGTGCTTCCGGACATTTTTTGAACGTTTTTTCCTAGTGCAGTGTATGTAAAGCATCAACATTTTCTTTCATACCTTGAAGTGCATGATCCAGTTGGTGTATCACATCACGAATGGCTCCTTCTTTGAATAGAGTCAATTGTGATGAGACATTTGCTATCGGGCATATCCTTTTTGTTGCTGTGTTTTCTTGTCCGCAATCAACACTTCGATCTACAGATCTCGCTCTGGACAATTTGGACTTCATTATCACTTTTGCTTTTCTCCTACACAGCGCAGCCCTCTTGCACGTGTTCTCTTCAGCGGAGGTGTTACATAAGTACTCTAGGCTCTCCTGTACCGTAGCAAATTCCGCTTATATCGAGGACAACACTTCCATCTCGCCGCCCCTTTAATGCCCCTTCATTCTAGCACTCCGTGAAAGAATGCCTAGCGACAGTTATGTTGGATGTGTCGGCTGAGAGGTGAGAGAGATATTGTTTGTATCAGTGCAATCAATTCTCATTTATCTTTAATCTCCACTGTTCCCAGAGCGATCCCCAATAGTGTCGGACAGATACACCACACGATTAATGGTATGTCCTGTCTCCAGATACACCATACGATTAATGGTATGTTGTGTCTTCAGATACACCACACAATTAATGGTATGTCTTGTCTCCTGATGTACACGATCAATGTCTGATCGCCAGATACACCACACCATTAATGTTATGTCTGGTCTCCAGATACACCACACAACCAATGATATGTCTCATCTCCAGATACACAACACCATTAATGTTATATCTTGTCTCCAGATACACAACACCATTAATGTTATATCTTGTCTCCAGATACACCACACCATTAATGTTATGTCTGGTCTCCAGATACACCACACAACCAATGATATGTCTCATCTCCAGATACACAACACCATTAATGTTATATCTTGTCTCCAGATACACCACACCATTAATGTTATATCTTGTCTCCAGATACACCACACCATTAATGTTATATCTTGTCTCCAGATACACCACGAGATCAATGGTATGCCTGGTTTCCAGGCACACAATGAAGATGCACTATTTAGTTTCTAGCTTACATTCTAATCTTGAAAATGGCATGAGTGCAATGTATACATCTTGCGTATACATCTCTATACTTTCACTTACTATTTTGTGACGTGTCCTTTGCACAAACATCGTTCTCGCTACCACTCATGCCCATGTTCTGACGGAGCATGAAGGGAAGTATGAAATAGCGACATTGTTACCTGCCAGACATGTCGCAAGATACGGCTAAGGAGGTTTGTGGATGGAGTTGACTGCCCCATACTATAAGAGGAAAAAGTGGCCAAAAGACTGTGCAGAAGTTGGATTTATCAAACAGAAAGTCGCAGATAGTGCAGCTAAGCTGTAAACCATCACACAGCACATTTCGTTCTCTGAACTAAATTTTGCAGAAGTTTGTTACTGAATACAGAAGAAGGAGAATCGTGTTGCGCAGGGGTTAACGCACTTGCTTCGCATATGAGTGATCCTGGGTTCAATCCCCAGCTTAGACGGAAACGTTTTTCAGACTGCAATGACTCCCAGGTCGACCGAGCCTGATTAGCATACTGGATCAGTCTGGGATCGGGGTGCAAAGGGAACGCATTCCTCTCGGCGGACGCAGATGTAGCAGATAACCACGATCCCAAATGTACCTCATCGCGGTGCACCCTGGAAACAGAAATACAGCAGCTCGAGCTTATTCTGGCCAAATCATTTGGGGATCGTATCCGAGAATGTGGAGGTAGCAGATGGAAAGAGATTTGACTGCATAAGAGGCAGACAATAATTCCTACACCACCAGCATCACCACATACAGCGACACTGTCGACATACAGTGAAGCTAGTTAATCCAGTCCGAACATTGGAAGGGGGGGGGCAATGTAAACGGCACGTAAAGGTAGATGGCGAGAGGAAAATAGATTTCATACTGAGTACAATGATACAATGAAAGGGCAGAACAGCGCCAGAGGCCAGAGCGAACTGCAAATAGAAAGTGAAAAGTTCCTAGGAAAGGGGAACTACAAGCTCTGTTAGCTCGAGACGAGCTTCTAGATACCTGTGCTCCTTATAGGCAGAGACCCAGGCCCAATCATGGGCGTTCGGAAAAGCAAGAAGACCTGACCCAACGCTAATGGCAAGCCTTCCTATACCGGAAACATGCTCGCGAAGAGGAAGGGTTCCGTACCCGATGGGTTCAGGCACAAAAGGGACAAAGAATTTAGCTCTGGCCCAACTCTACTGTTAAGCTTTCTATACCGAAAATACACTTGCAGAGAGAAAGGGTTCAGTACCTGATGGGCTCAGGCGCTATTGGGACAAGGTCGCTCAGCTCGAGAACGCCTTTCTCTCAAACGCGTGGTGTGATACTCGAACTTGGGTGAGGGTTTCACGATGTCTGTGAACGACACCTCGGGTAAAAAGGCGAAAGAGCCAGGGTCCAACTCTTCTGGCGAGTTCTTCCTCATCTAGGCTCGCGGATGAGAAACGGTTCAGTAGCCGATGGATACAGGCAGAGTACGGCCAATTGCACGAGATGGGTTCATAGACGGTGGAACACCTCGTGCGAGATGAACGTGCTCGACAAGCGTCTTGGCGAAGAGGCACTATACACCAGCGTGCCTGGCGACAGATAGACAGGCTGTCACGGACTAGGGAAGCCTACCCAAATTAAAGGCATGACGAAAACGGATGTACTGGACCTCGAACGTCCAGACCACACGTGGCCAAACGAGGTGAAAATTACGTACTTCACCCATCACCGGCAGAAATCACATGATATATTCGATGTGGTTATATGAGAGCAAACGCAGAAGAAGAAGAAGAAGTCCGGGATCCGGTTGTCAAGAAGTTCAGTTGATGACTACTTTTTTATGTCACAGTAACAATCCATCTAAAAATTTCTCTTTTTGTTTTCCTCTGTCTATTTGATCTTTCCAGTGGCTAGTAAATGTCTGGATTTACTTTTCACATTGCATGTCTTAAAAACCCCGATTGTCTGCTTCTATTGCTACAATGTGTGGTTTTACTCCAGCATCTCTGAGAACGTCTACGTTAGTTTTCTAGGCTGTTCATTGAATTTTCATCATTCTTCTTAGAAAATTACATCTTGTGTTACAATTGTAGTATGTAAGAAAAGAAAATCCCAAGATATATAGTACCATTGTCATGTGTATTGCGACCATCATGCGGGTATTCCTTCTACTTGTCATCTGGGTCAGAGTGCAACAACGTTATTTCAAACGCAGAAGCTTATAAATGGCAGATCAACATCTGTTACTGGCTCATTGTTGTAAGAATAAGTCCATACAATGGATAAAATGAAAAGTCATTTGAGAACAACTCCCTGATTCGAGACACGAAAAATATTTTGAAAACAGTTTCCTGATTCGAGAGACGAAATAACACTTTGTGAACATTTCATTGAACTTGTGTTGTTATTATCTGTCTTGTTAGCAGAAACATTGCTGATATGTTTTCCTTCTTATTTTGATTGGATATTTTGATTGGATATTTTGATTGGATATTTTGATTGGATATATACACATTTTTCTTCTGTTTGTTAGTACACACATGAAGATTATCAGGATGTAGTCTATTAAACAGACTGCGTTTTGTCGTGGTTTACAGCGCAATTTGCGAAATCTGCACCTTTCGGCCTGCTACATCCACATTTCAGCCAGCTGCTGGGCCACTTTGAGCCTAAATGGGATTGAACTCCATCCTAAAACCTCTCTAGTCGCACCATATGAATAGAAATCAAACAGTGTTGTAGTCTTCCCTCCCCTTTCGGGCTACGTCAACAAAGGCGAGAAATATACAGATGAACATGTTTAGTGCAGTGTCTATTGGCTAGTGAGAACATAATATTTACCGGTACACAATCAGATGAGATTGAACAATCCCACAATCACCAATATTCATCTTTTTATGTAGCGGTGTTCTAGGCAATATAAACAAGTTAAATGATATGAGTTGTGAACCGTCGTCACAGCACAAGGTTTTCTTACAAGTGCTCAGCTGCATAATCAGTGTTTGAACAGATACCCTTAGGTAGGCGTTGCCTAACCCGTTTGATCGGAAGCGATGGCGCCATTTCTCGCTTTTCCAAAGCATGAGCCCTGGTACCCTAATTTCTGGTGGCTGAATTAACATTGGGAGAAATATTTATTTAAAAACACGAATAACCAGTGGACTCGAAACCAATATTGTGTTGCCGTCGTACAATCTCGGGTACAAGAAGCCGGCGTACAACCTCAGGTACAAGAAACCGGCGTACAATCTCGGGTACACGAAACCAGCGCACAATCTCGGGTACACGAAGCCAGCACACAATCTCGGGTACAAGAAGCCAGCGTACAATCTCGGGTTCAAGAAGCCGGCGTACAATCTCGGGTACAAGAAGCCAGCGTATAATCTCAGCTACAGAAGCCGGCGTACACTCTCGGGTACAAGAAGCCGGCGTACAATCTCGGGTACGAGATGCCTACGAACAATCTAGAGAAATAATTTTCATTTTATTTCGGAACAAGCCCGGTTTTCGGACAATTGTATTTCCTTGTCCCTCCTCACTTTTGAGTCATAACAAAGCGTGTTAACTTTCTTACAATTATTGCTACTATACATTTAAGAAAATTCCTATTAAATAATTACCATTATATCTGTGTCATGTGCCTATGATCCATCAATTTCAATTTTGCGTATCGTTCTCCGCATCCTGGTCATGATTGTGGCCTCCTAGGGACTCTTTGTTTTATGTTAAAAACCACTTCTCTCCCGCAGATACGAATGTGTCGGGCCATTGACGCAAATAAAACTGCGACACAACGCATTTCCATTCTGGACTACATCCTGCTGGAAATCTATAATGGATCATGGTCCTGCTACAAGAGAGATCCAGCAGGAGTTTAAGAATGAACGCTGAAGAAGAAGAAGAACCACTGCTCTATATAATATCAATAACACTCTATTGTGGGAGGTAATATTTGACAGACTCGTCTTCCAGAATGGTATTCAGTTTGATTTGTCACGTAATGCCATCCATAATGGAAAATACTGATCTCCCTGTCATTTTAATGTGTGTCAAGTTCATCACAAGCATGCCAAAAGGGCATTCAGATGAAAACAACGCCCCACCGTGACCTAGTTACTCTTTGTAAATGGCACTAGTAGTCAAAATTATCCTTAGGTTCTCAATGTTTCTAGGTCATCACGGATTCACATTCAACCGAATCATCATTTCTGTATTTCCAGCACGGATGCAACCTTTCATCTCTGACACACAGGTCAAATATAACAATGGTTTGATCAAAAATGACAATTCTGGTGTCCGGAATAGGCAATAGAGCCTGTCCAAGCCTAAGTGCATAAAAATAAAATATATATTGTGTCTTTGAGTAACAGAAACATGTATGTTTTACTGGTACGAGTTCTCTAGTATAACTGTTTCACATTATTTCTTATGTTTGCATAACTACTTATAGGGTCCATTTCACATTATTTCTTATATTAGCCCAACTTTATTATGTTTCACATTTTTTTTTAATGTTAGCACAACTGTCTATATTTATGTTTACTGTTAACATTAACACTTCATCTTTTACTTCTGTGTTCCTTCTGATATTTATGTTTCATATTATTCCGTCTTCTGCCTTATATCTCAAAAAATAAGCACAAGTAAACGTGAGTTGTGAGCCGGAGATCGTGAGTACATTGCGATCTAGTTCATAGCATAGCTACGATATTTGCGTATTACGGCACAGCACATCCGATACAACATGTTTTTTTACTTGCGTGAGCTTCCTTATCTTGTGACATAGCCTCTTTAACATGACTTTGTGCAGCGTCACTACCTGAAGCCACCTAAACCATTATTTTCATTGGTTATTTATTTAAACTATGCTATTTATACTGTCGCTAGCTAATGAAAATCACAACAATAATCGGGTTGGCTTTAATCATTGACGTAAATTTGTTAACACGCAGGTCACTGTAATGTAGGTCATGCTTGTGACAGACTTCTAGTCTGTCGCCAGAAGTGCTCACGTATGTGCTCTCTGACATGAGTGATTTGCAATTTGCAAACTAAAACGATGTGGAAACGGTAGACAATGGTATTGGACATGAGCATACTACGCCTATCTCATACGAGATGTTCTCCTGTCAGATAACTCACATCTTTTTGTTAGACAGTCAATTGCACACTGCTCCCAATGATACGAAACCTTTTATAATATGTAAGCTTATTTTCGGTAAAGTTATGGTTATGCTGAGTCGATACCGTTGCACTCCGGGGAAACGCATATGTGATCAATCTCCCCAGAATATGACGAAGGGTATGCTTTCTGATGGTTCCTGTGTCACACTGTTTAAAAAATCTTCTCATTTCTAGAGGACTAATACTACTACTGCTACACTAAATACCAAATTCTTCAAATGCCGTCCTCGTTGTGTCATAGACAAATGTGTCCTTATCAAGAAGGCTCTTATGAATGAAAATAAGCGTAAATAGATATGTTATGTTATGTTATGTTCCTCCAGGGCCATAGGCGGCGCATAGGGCAGAAACCATAGCTTTCCATTTATGTCTTTGTGTTGCCAGGTATTTCAATTGTTGTGTGTTGTTTAGGTTCATTGACATGCCTTCTCTATTAATGGTTCTTCGTAGAGTTTCTCTAGGTCTCCCTCTTCTTCTTACTCCAGGTGGCACCCAATATAGTGCAGTAAATAGATATAGGTGCTACAAATGTAAATCTACAAAGCGAAATGACGACGAGACTGACAAACGATGTTCGACTAAAAAGTCGTCATCGGGGAAAAAAACAAGCAACAAGAAATAAATATTATAAACATAGAACCACAATGAAAGACAAAAGAAGAGCAAATAAAATAAAGATGGTAATATAGATCATATGAGAAAGAAAGAAGTGGGGGAATGGAGACAAATACGTACGAACAGAAGAGTAACAGGAAACGCAACAAAGGTAGGAGGAAAAGATTGAATAGTAGAGAGAAGCGTGTCATAGGAAAGAAAAATGGAAGCGAGGGGGGGGGGGGGTCCAACAAAAAAGAAACAGAAAGACAATATAGTGATGATATCGACAGGTTGTCATGTGACGTATGTGTGTGTCATGTGACGTATGTGTGTGTAATATGACGTATGTGTGTGTCATGTGACGTATTCCTTCCAGAACTTTGTCTTCCCAATGAACTCTCTGAACCTCTCTCTGTCTTGGGCGATGTGGCTTGCATTTTCTAGCGATGTATTTATGTTATCTTTAATGTCGTCAGTCCATCGTCTTCTTGGTCTACCCTTTCTCCTCTCCCAGGTACTCTTCCCTCCATTATTTGTCTCTCTAAACAGTTGTGTCTCTTTATATGACCAAACAGGCGTAGTTTTCTTTTTATTATGGTGTTTAGTAACCAACACTCTGGAATATTCAATGTGTTTATAATATCTGAGTTTCTGATTTTATCCTTCCATGATATTCTAAGTATCTTCCTGTAGCATTTCAGCTCGAAGGCGTTGATACTCTTTGCCGCTGTTTTACTTAGAGTCCATGTTTCACAGCAGTATGTTGCAACAGGAAAAATAAAAGTTCGTAACATTAGCACTTTCGTTTATATTTTGTTGTTTTTCCATATGTTTTTCAGCCGTGTTATTTTGCAATATGCCATTGCCAATCTCTTCCTTATTTCTGCCATGCAGTCCCCTGCACCGTTGATGCTTGCTCCTAGGTATTCAAATTTATCCACACATTCTATCTCGGTATTGTCTATTCTGATTTTTGGTTGTTGTGTTGTTATATCTGTTGACATGATTTATGTTTTTTGCGTGTTTAAATCCAAATTTTGTGCTTCGTTATATTTCTTTGTGTTCTTGATTAGTTGTTCCAATCCCTTTATATCATTTGAAAGAAGCACTGTGTCGTGTGCGTAGCGTAGTTCCGGGATTAGGAATCCACCGATGTTTAAAGCGTGGTAGTCAGCGTTGTGTATGTCTTCTCTCACGTTCCTTTATTATACTTTCTGCATAGATGTTGAACAGGTATGGGGAGAGTGTGCATCCCTGCCTTACTCCACTCTGTACCTCAAACCACTCTGATATCAACAGGTTAGATGAATTAAATATTAGTAATAACAAATACATAATTCTCTGCTCTTACTTCACGGAGTAGCCAATCCTCTGCTCTTACTTTATGGAGTACCCAATCCTCTGTGCTCACTTTATGGAGTACCCAATCCTCTGTGCTCACTTTATGGAGTACCCAATCCTCTGTGCTCACTTTCGTGTCAAAGTTAAATGGCCGAAAAAGCAATATAATAATACTGTTCACCTCTCACAAATTATGACGTCATTTTGTTTCAGTAATTTACTTAAAATTAATTTAGAATGACGCCATTTTTTTGTCTTCAAGTATGCGGATCGCTGTTAACATATAGTCATGTAACGTATTCTTTCCAGAGCATAGTCTTCCTAATAAAACTCCTGAAATCCCAGTTGTCTCTGGCAAGTTGTCCCGCCTCCTCTAGGGACATGTGAATGCATTCCTGAATATCTCTTGTCCAGCGACGTCTTGGTCGACCTATACCTCTACTGCCTTCTACTGCCTTCTATTGCCTCCTTGAACAGTACTATTTCCATTCCATCGTGTCTCTTCACATGACCAAAAAAACATAATTTTCTTTTAATATGGTGTTTAAAAGATAGTCTTCTTGTGTGTTGATTTTCCTTAGCACGTCTCGGTTGGTCTTCCTTGCTTGTCGTGATATTCTCCTGACTCTTCTATCGACACTTCATTTCGAACTCCTCAATTCTCTTGGCTGTAGTTTTACTTATTTTCCATGTTTCGCAGCCGTAGGTCGCCACTGGGAACACACATGTACGTAACAAACATACCTTAGTTCCCGTATTTGCACCGTACCACAGTTTTTTCAGTTGCTTAATTTGGACATCGTTTTTGCTTCTTTCCTCCTGATCTTGATTCTTCTTCTTGATTAGAAATTGGCTTCACAACACGTGGGGCACTCCCATAAGTGCTCCACCCTCCGTTCCAGCAGCCATACCAGTGTATGTAGACTCAAGAGTCCCGGTCAGATGCTGATTGTGTGATCTTCGTGACTTTACAAAAAAATTACTTTTTCTTCCCTCACCTCTTCTTCTTCTTCTGCGTTCGTTCTCAAACTCCTGCAGATTAGCAGGATGTAGTCCGGAGAACGGAATACGATGTGCCATGGTTTACAGCATTGCTGCCATATCTGTTCCTTTTGGCCTGGCACATCCGACTTCAGCATGGCTTTGGGTCACTGACCCTATATGGGATGGGACAGCCAACTCCATTCCATAACCTCCTTAGTCGCCTTTTACGACATGCGTGGAAGGTAAACAGTGTTGCTATTCTTTGCTCCTCTTTTGGGCCCTCATAAACAACGGGAGACCTCACCTCTAGATACTCCCATTTATAACATTCTCTGTATGTGTACGTTTTACGCCTCATTGACAACATCTTCATCTTGAAATGCATTTATTATTTCCTTCATAAAGTCTGCTTTATCTCTTCTCATCCTTGAGCCGTCTATCGCCAAATTGCCTGCCAATAGGTCGACTCCCTCCTTTCCTCTGACCCCAGCATGACCAGGTCAGTATATCCATGTAATGCTATGTACAATTCAGGTGTACATTAAGTCCCACCATTCTTTTCTCAGCGTGAACTTTTTTATCTTTCTAACTATTCATGCACTGTAACCTGGGCCCTGACACCCATCCATTTTCGACACGCTGTATCTAGTTGTATTATTACTTTAGTCAGTGATTTCTTCTCAGTGTCTACCTCCACCCATTCACTGCCCTTTCCTATTTCTTCAAATTCACATACTCTTCGTAGTGTGTGATTCCTCCTGATCTCGACTGCACAATCTCCTGCACTGTTCATGTTAGCTCCTTAATATTCGAAATTTGTCACTTCTTCTAAACCACTGTTATCAATATTAGATCTTGTTGTGTGTCTTGTTTTCACCTTGTTGGTTGTCATTACTTTTGTCTTTTTTCATATTTAGAAATAGATGTTATTCTTCGCTAAAACTTTTGTTGATTTTATTATGTTCAGTAAGGTCTGTCTCAATTGATGTTAATAGAACTGTGTCCTCAGCGTATCTAATTTATCGAATTTGTAGACTTCCGGTGTTTATGGGTCTTAATTCTTTACGCAATGTTTCGTGTTTTACATTTCTCATCATGTTCTTTGCATATATGTTAAATAGGTATAGCGACAGTGTACACCCTTGTCTTACTCATTTTGTACTTTAAACCACTCTGATGTTTGTTATCCTTCCACTTTTACGGCTGCTTCTTGATTTTTGTACAATTCTGCTATTAGCCGTATAATGTGCTCTAGAAAATCCATGTTGATCATTATTCCCCATAATTGACAATGGTTCACACAGTCAAAAGCTGTAGTCTGATCTATACAACATGCATGCAGGTGGATGTTGAATTCTCTGCATTTTTCTATGATCATCCACATATTGAATATGTGGTCTCTAGTACTCGTACCTCTCCCGGCTCTAAAACCTGACTGAGCTACGTTAATCTCTTCTTCCAATTTGTATCCTATTCTCTCATTATAAACTGTAGTAATATTTTGCTATTTAAGCATATTTGGAGCTGGTAGTTCAGTGGACAGAGTGACTGGATGATGACCACTCGCTGTATATCGTTAATGTCAGTCCCGTATATGAGCTGCTGCAGTTCACAATATGATGTGCGTCTTGAAATTGCTGAGAACTGATAGTATCTATGAAGCATAGATTATGACAATAAATAATAAATGCAGCTAATGAAAACCAGATTACACTAAGTGAAACAGCTCTATAGAAGATTCACACACACACCGTGGCAGCAACATTGATAGAGGTTAGGGATAACCATAATCTCCATGGTCATACTACTCGTAGTTACCGCAAAGGCACCACTCTCCTCCCTGATCGTTGTACCTGCAGACTATTATACACTAGCTATGATAGCTCATGCAAGATATTTATATCCCTATATAGCACAATATTTAGATACATTTATGGCAATGTCAGAGATATATGTGTGTCTTCTTCTTCTGCGTTCAGCATCTGTGGTCATGCTATACCGTCAGGCCTGTCGTCAAGACGAAGTCCACTGTCTTCTCCATATGTTTGTATATCTTCCCTTTATCACAATGTCAGATATATATGTGTGTATGTATATCTTCCTTTTATCACAATGTCAGATCAATATGTTTGTATCTTCCCTTTGTGAACATGTCAGATATGTCTGTGTCAACATAGTGTGTCACAGTGTGTCAACTGTGTCAACTTCCAGTTTGTCAACATTTAAGTAGATAAATATATAACAAATTATGAAATATGATAATTAAGTTTTTCAGTGAGTCATCATCAGAACTAATCAACGTTTTGGCAAAAGCTATTTATCAGGATAGGTACACACGGACAAAGAGTATAGCAACAATATAGAAAGGGACTACATGAAATTATGTAGTCTTTTATAAACTAATACACATGAAAAAATGAGTAGTAAATAAGAAACAAACAATACAAGAATGAGACGTTGCATTACAAGAAGACACATAAAATAACAGTCTTTCTGCAATGCAATAAATAATTCCTGTAAATAACTCCACGTACTTCCTACTATATTGGTGATCAATTATTTGTTTGTCCCTATCTTGAAAAAATACCTTTCGGTTGATACTTTTTTGTTCTGTTGTATGCACAATGTAAAACATATTTAATATCTGTATTTTATTCATCTACCTCTATGGGACACGATTTTACTGCAGTCTTAAATTCATTCAATTATTGTGTAGTACCGGTATATGATCATTTTTTGCCTCGCCTATTTAAAATTACATTTTTGTTATCTCAAGTTGTTTCCTTGTTTATCACCCGTGACTAATCTCTGACAAGAATTTCTGCAAAACTTACTCTAGTGGACACTTTTAACACCGCAATGAAGCATACGAAATTTATTATGTTGACCTAGTTCCTTGTTGTCTATTGCCTTTGTCGTATCTTGGGGATTAGGAACAGACCTATAATTTCATCCAGTGTATGTTGACATTATTTTCTGTCATAGAAGCATATACCGGGTTATAGCCTTACATCCTCACCAAGGTCGTAGTCACTGGAAGGAAAGGGGTTGAGTGTCCAATTCTCTACTTGTATAAATTGAAGATTTTATTTTATACTTGTGGAAATATGAAATTTTATTATGATCACATTTAGAAACACTAAAACATATCCAGGAGCTGATATCAACTCTGATCATAATCCAGTGTTGTACAAAATACATATACAAATGACAGACCATAGAAGAAAGCAAGATACACAGATACACATCAACACTAAAACAACCAGATATACAATGATTTGATAATGCAATTAACAATAACAGATAATATATTCGGAATTGCACGGACACTATTCAGACAACAACGTTGCTTTGATTTGGTGGAAGACCTTGCATTTGTCCCACAACTACTTTCAGATGAAAGAAAAGATTAATATTCCAAATGACAAGTCACGGCAAAACGGGTTTGCATGTGTCTATATAAAGAGAAAAACTGAAAGATTATGAGAATAAATTCAGTAAGGTAAAAACTAGATTGCACTAATTGAAATAGTGAAACAGGAGATAAAATAAAACACATAACGTTGATGCAACACATACATAGTGGGAGAAACACATACTGATTTCATGATAAAAACACATACAGAAAAAGTAAACATTAATGCATTAGCTATTCAAAAGGAATTAAATCAAGTACTTGCTAGATGTCTACACAAACACGTCTTCTGAATGAACTCTACGATTGGATTAGAGTTCTTTGGATTCGTAGATCTTTCGTTTACGGATCAGTCATTTGGCTAGTTGTCGGCTCTCCATTGGTTAATCTTAGGAAAAACTCTACAGGATATTTTGGGAGATCTGTTCGTCTGTTTGACATGTGCAGTGCACAGTGGTGTAGAGGAACATCAAATACACAACTATGTATATTCAAGTGAGATGTTAAATCGATGCCATTGAATCACAGAAGACAGCAAAATTAATAAGCAGTTCACTACAAATCCTTCATAAACGCATGCATGCATGGTGTAGAATAATCAAGACATAAAACATAACGTTAGAAAACAGCATAGAATAGAATGTTTATAAATAACCAAAATGTCAGAGTACGTCTGACAAAGTGAAGAGCGCGGAAGTAAGCAAACAAGTGATACATAAGGTAATACGGTCACTGTTAAAGCCTATCACAGTCAACAATAAATAAATAGCAATAAACAAAAGAACACGGACTTTCAGATTTTCATGAAATTGTAACTTCTCCAAATGTAAATCAACATATTTTCCAATAATGATCGTCCCCATTATTATGTTGCCACAGTATCTCCAGAGAATTAAGAGTCTCTTTCTTGTCATCCTTAGTGGTCTCTGAACACGTGCATGAACTGCTACATTTTAAACTACTCTTTGTTCAGCATTCTCGATCCAGCAACATATCGGCCACATTATTCTATGAGAAGCATTGTTATATCGGAAAATGCTTGGGACAAAATGAGTCGTGAATGTTGTTGCCGATTGTGTCTGTGTCATAAATGTTATGTTACCAATTGTCTCTGTACTGTGAATGTTATGTTGCCAGTTGTCTCTGTACCGTGAATGTTATGTTACCCGCTGTCTCTGAATCATGAATGTTATATTGCCAATTGTCTCTGTACAGTGAATGTTATGTTGCCCGCTGTCTTTGAATCATGAATGTTATATTGCCAATTGTCTCTGTACAGTGAGTGTTATGTTGCCCGCTGTCTTTGAATCATGAATGTTATATTGCCAATTGTCTCTGTACAGTGAATGTTATGTTGCCCGCTGTCTTTGAATCATGAATGTTATATTGCCAATTGTCTCTGTACAGTGAATGTTATGTTGCCCGCTGTCTTTGAATCATGAATGTTATATTGCCAATTGTCTCTGTACAGTGAGTGTTATGTTGCCCGCTGTCTCTGAATCATGAATGGTATATTGCCAATTGTCTCTGTGCCGTTAGTGTTATGTTGCGAGCTGTCTCTGAATCATGAATGGTATATTGCCAATTGTCTCTGTACCGTGAATGTTATATTGCGAATTGTCTCTGTACCGTGAATGTTATATTGCGAATTGTCTCTGTGCCGTGAATGTTATATTGCCAATTGTCTCTAAGTCGTTAATGTTATGTTGCCGATCGTGTCTGGGTTGGAATGTTAAGATAAACAAAAATAGGTAGATGTGCTACCAAAATTAAGGGTTGTTATCCTACACTGGAACATTTATCCCTTCGGGAATGTTAAACTGATTCTTATGACACTATAGTGTAAAGTCATAATGTTCTCAAAAGAGAATAACCTACATACGCAATAAGACAAGAGTAATGAAACTGTTGACAAGTTTTGCGTACATGCGCACTTAGTGGTTGTTGGAACAAATTAACACATAATCTCATATCATGTCTGTCTTTTATGTAGTTAAAGTATAAGTCAGAGGCGGGCATCCATTTTAGGTCAGCGGGTCAAATAAGATGTAACCCGAAGAGAGAGAGAGAGAGAGAGAGAGAGAGAGAATAAAATTGTATAGGGTGGAAATGTGGACATGTCAATGGCCTGCACTAATTCCCCCTCTCCATTTTAACATAAACTGCATGTCATTTGTAGTGCCACTGGATAGTACGGTCACCACTACTTAGTATCGGCACTGAATTTTAAGACGTCAGCTGCTATACAGATAGTAAGAGCCGACTAAGGAAAGCTGTGTGTAGGAATATCCACCCCATCCTGCACAACGCTGTCGCAGTAGTAATATTACAATTAGGCGGATATTTCTGGTAATATGGTGTAGACATCGCAACTATACTATAGGAGACAAATGTGAAGAACTTGCACAAAATAGATCTACATGGCGTTCTAAAATCAAAAAGAACGCACCATCTTGTGAAAAGAGGAGAAATGCAGCAGCTCAATAGCAGAAAAGCAGCTAGAAAGTGACGGATAGACCGAGATCCGTCTACAGTCGACATTCCATGTCCGAACTGTCCAATGACATTTACAGCTCGAATAGGGCTCATTAGCCATCTACGAACTCATAATCAAGGACGTAACTATAATTGAATTTTCAAAAGTGGATGTAACAAAATTGTCATCATCACTTGTGATGGACGAACAACAACAACAACTATAGGAGACGACACAATACATCAAGACGGTATCCTGCTAGCCAACAAGAGCGTGAAAGATAATGCAGGACAAGATGACAGTAACATATTTGTCAGCTCTCTCATGGGTGGGGTAGCAATGTCATACCCACTCATCCTTAGTAGTCTCGTGATGCGTACATAACCTGCAAATGTTTTACTTCTTTTTGTTCAGCATTCTTCACCTGGCAGCATTAATAGCCACATTTTTACTTCTCTTTGTTCAGCATTCTTCACCTGGCAACATAAAAGCCACATTTTTACTTCTCTTTGTAGAGCATTTTTCACTTGGCAACATAAAAGCCACATTTTTACTTCTCTTTGTTCAGCATTCTTCACCTGGCAACATAAAAGCCACATTTTACTTCTCTTTGTGGAGCATTCTTCCCCTGGCAACATAAAAGCCACATTTTTACGTCTCTTTGTTAAGCATTCTTCACCTGGTAACATAAAAGCCACATTTTTACTTCTCTTTGTTCAGCATTCATCACCTGGCAACATAAAAGCCACATTTTTACTTCTCTTTGTTCAGCCTTCTTCACCTGGCAACATAAAACCACATTTCTACTACTCCTTGTTCAGCATTCTTCACCTGGCAACTTAAAAGCCACATTTTACTTCTCTTTGTACAGCATTCTTCACCTGGCAACATAAAACCACATTTTTACTTCTCTTTGTTCAGCCTTCTTCACCTGGCAACATAAAAGCTACATTTTTACTACTCTTTGTTTAACATTGCCTAGCTGGCTACATAAAAGCCAAATTATTCTATGAATAGTATTGTTAACTCAGAAAATGTTTGAAACAAATATTCGTTGGCTTTCATGTATATCTTCAGCAATAGTTGAATAGCATCGTGTTATACAAGATCTGCTACTGTAGTTAGCTGTTTTAGGAGAACCAGAGTTTTTTTAATTAAAATGTTTCACATGAGAAAGGTTGGAGGATCTCATCTGGTAAATCAGACAAATCACAATTCAACAGTAACTAACTAGCAGATGCATCGCTGAGGATAGAATTCTCTGGAGGACATTGTTTTGCTGAAGCATCCAATGTGGTTAACCTACGACCCTGAAGGTTTACGGGTTTATTAATTGATTAATTGATTGATTGAATGATTGAACTAGTAGATAAAAGGCATATATAGTGAGTTCTTCACTTATTGGAAACCCAACAGTATTGCATCTACACAATTATGTATTTACTCTCTGAGCAGGAGGCTACATCTCAAAACATTGACACAGCCGAAAAATAGAGCCTTCTGGGCACGAAATAAAGGTCTGGAAAAATCTACAAATTACATAAAATGATTCAAGAGCTATTTTGCTCGTAATTACTGGGATTTGCAACAAAAACAGAGCAAATATTATGTCTGTAGTCCAACTTCCGGAAATTTTAAACCAATTATTTTACAACTTTTTTTCTATATTCTATCTCGTAACATAGGCCTTGAGCCACAGTCTATATCCACAACTTTCTGACAGCCAGCGTCATAATTTGTGATTTTTCCTTATTGTTAGTGCAACCTCATAGCAGACGTAAGATGCGGAAGCTAGCAAACGTAACGCACATCCGACTCAACTCGGTTGAACGACATAACATAACATAAAACACAACTATTGAATATATAATACTATTGAAGTCCACAAAACAATACGTAAAGATGTAGCAAATGGAGTGTTGAATGCAGGGAGAAAATACAATAATAACTGAATTACTTCCCGTATATTTTACTGCTAATTAACTAATGAAATGAAAAAGCAGACCAACTGGCTAAGGAAGGTGCTGCCGAAGACCAACCAGATATACCAATCACCTACCATCAGAAAAAACAGATGATCAAGTCAATAAGAAAGCCACAAACACCAACACAAGATGATTATCACATTATGAACAGATCAGAACAAGTTATAATTCTACGTCTCAGAACAGGACACAACCGACACCGCAGCCACATGTACACACAGTTCAATATTGGCAACACGGCCATGTGTACATGTGGACAGGCAGTACACAGTGCCAAACATACTTCAAGAGTGTTCTGAGCATGAAACGCTGAGGCAGACATATTGGCCAGAGGAAACAACACTGGAATCAAAGCTCTATGGGACACTGTATGAACTACAAAAGACAGTGAGTTTTATTAATGAGACAAAATTACAGATATAGACATGTTTGAAGTGAACGAAAGAAGAAGAAGAAGCACTAATGCTGAATCTCTGAGCTTCACTAAAGTGTTCACTCGCAACGTCCGTACAATGTAGACCACTGGCCTTAGAGTTAATTCCACCGAGGTGTGTTTGTGACACGAGACCACTGTCCACCTTACCGTGGAACATATAACCTTGTATTCAATAGGTCATGAGTTCTAATCCGGCTCGTGTTGTCGTCATGTTTATAAGGTAGATTTTTCGGAGATCCCTGTGGACTACCACTTGAATCTACAGAATTACGTGCTATGAGTGGTACTCTCGGCAGCCGGCGTGCCGCTTCGTTGAGAGTGATGGAGTACATATGGGAAACCCAGTACAGTGAACTCAATCCGCTATGACTGTTGAACCCTTTTTTGAGAGATATAAATGAAAACCGGTTGCACAGAAACTAGATGCACAGACAAGACTAAAGGAAATGAGGAGAATGTGACAACATAAAATTAACTGCAGGATTGAAGGGGATTAAGAACATAGGATAAATTCATAGTGAAATATATCTTCCAGGAGTAACAATGAATCATACTAACCTCAACCGAGAGCTATTTCAACCTGTATTTATCGAGTCAATGCGGATGAATCAGGGGTTTTTTTTTTTTTTTGAATCCCTTCTCTATATTTTACCATCGTCAATGTGTTGAAGGCGACGAAAGGGGAGAAAAGAATAGCAAAACTATTTAACTTTCATGCATGTCATAAGAAGCAACTGAGGGAATTATTGGATGAAATTTGTTTCTTCGTCCCATAAAACGTGACCCAGAAGTCATGCTTTAGTCGGACGTGTCAGGCCGAAAGGCGCAGATAGGGCAGCAAAGTTGTACACTTTAGCACAACGCATTATGCTCTTGAGACTACATCCTGCTAATCTGCATTAGTTTGAGGACCAACGAAAAAAATCTACTATGCAAACAATTATATTACATTATACTTGATGTCATGTAGGGCGAGAAATCATGTAGATAATATACAGGGATAATCCCTGTTGGATCCACTACAGGGATCTCTCTAGCGTAATGTTTAAGCTGTTTGCCTTGTATTCAAGAGGTCATGAGTTTGAATACGGCTCGTGTTGTTTTGTTTACAAGGTGGATTTTAATGGAGATCCCTGTGGATTATTATCACTTCAAGCTACGGAGTTACGTACTTATGAGGGGTACTCTCGGCAGGTGGCATGCCGCTTGGTTGAGTGTGACGGAGTACATATTGGAAACCGAGTGAAGACAATCCTCTACGTTTTCGAACCCTTTGAACTTCATTCAGATTATATTACTTACTATGACCTATCAGACAAACAAGCATGCTAAATTGTATATATACTTCCAGTAATCTGGTATGATTACATAGCGAGATTTTTTTCTAGTGAAAATCCTTCCAGTAATCATCGTTATAGTTACATGTTTCATGTTTTATGTTCTGTTGCCCCCAACTTATGGCCTAAATGCATGTCTTGTTTTATGTCTTC
The DNA here is from genome assembly GCA_034231615.1 of Meghimatium bilineatum. NCBI lineage: Eukaryota > Metazoa > Mollusca > Gastropoda > Stylommatophora > Philomycidae > Meghimatium > Meghimatium bilineatum. The sequence continues at coordinate 45,998,474 of CM067322.1, read as the reverse complement.
CTTCCGTCTATCACTGATATTCTGACAGCCTCTCATTGACATCTGACCTAGTTTCAATTCTTCCGGGTTATCTCCACATTCCGCTCTGCCATGTGTACGTTAATAATCCCGTTCTAGCCTGTCGGTTTTTGTTTTGTGTATGTAGTCTTGATGCAGACCCTTTGGTCGAACCGTTCTTGGATGTATTACTATGTGCTTTTCTGGTGATCATCATAACTTCATTAACGTGTTCCAAGCGTTGTCTATCACATAATTCCCAAGGATAATGAACACATAATCGACATGGATGATTAAGAGGAGAAAGAACTCGAATAATGCACGTACAGTTGCGTGTGACAGACTCCTATTATGGAGAATGTTGTATGTACCATCACTGCAGATGAGTCAACAAACATGATAGAATAATGATGAAATAGTTTACAAAGATGTGTATGCTACGCTCCTGACAGGACGTCGTGATCATGGGATACTGTTGCACTGGAATGCTTCCCTTGTGACAGCAGCTCCCAAACATTTCTCGCTGACTTCAAGCTTGGACATTTTGCAAAGGCCTTGCTTAACATTCACAATCTAACACCGCAGTTTACCGCATATTTTCGATCATGTTATAAAGCGAAAACCCACCAAACAGTTGCTAAACAGTGTAACCCCAACCCACATTTTTGAGCATATCGTAGGGAGCAAAAACACCAAACAGTTTCTACGTAACTGAGTGAAACGTAACAACAATTGTACTTACATAAAACACTGTTTGTACTTACGTTGAATATGTTTTCTGTACTGTTTTTTGTATGTTTACTTGTGTGCACATTATCACCCACTAGTTTCAGTGATAATCTGTCTTGTCTGAGTGAAACTATTATAACAACCTGTGGTTTACTTAAGTACAAACAGTTGCTAAACAATTGACATCGTTGCGTGTCATGATGCGATTATACCAAGTCGATTGTTTTCGTGAACATTACTTTCATCGCAGGGTAAACATAACATTAAATAATTTGTTAACACAACATTATGTACAGGGTTAACATACAATTGTATACAATGTTAAAAAGTTAGGTACTATGGCAACAACCTGCCGTCGGGGATGAAGATAACTCTTCATGTACTAAGCTGCAGCAACTATTAGGCGGGGTGGCCAGTTCCTTTCCTGGCTGTCTTTACCTCGCCTAATTCATATGTCAGGTACTACTGTACAGTTGAGTCAGCAGGAGGAATGGTTGTGTCATGCGATAAATCAAAACCCGGGTTTGTGTAGTTATTCGGACGTGGATTTGAACCAGACACGCTGTAACTCGGTGATTACAAAGCAAGCTCACTATCAACTAGGTTGTCGCGCTCGTCTGTGTTAACAGAAAATATGGGGTTAACATAATATTGCATACATACACAAAGAGCAGAGACATCAGACCTGGCCAGAGGATACAGATTTCAGGAACAACTATGGGGCAGGCGCTCTGACCTGGAGAAGACTGATCTTTGTCCTCTACCACAGGTGTGATAGTATAACATGACCGCAGATACTGAACGCAGAAGAAGAAGAATAATAGTACACACAGTGTTAATATAACATTTTTCAGGAAAGAGTGGATGTAATTGAGGATTCTATGTAGCGAAGTTGTCGTCTTGCTTTATACGGATGTTGTTTAAGGTGATGTTTGTTGGTACTGTATATCCTTGACACATTGCAGAATTTTAGTAATGCTTATTGCTACAGAGAACATCTCGCAGGCCTTTGCTATGATGTCAATTTGGGACTGCATGGAGGACTCACTGTGTGCCAATAATGCAGCATTATCTTCGAAGAGAAGTTATCGGATGAATAATTCTGATGTTTTCGTCTTCGTTCTGAAACGCACTAAAGAGTGATCCATCGTAACGGGTACGGATGAAAACGTCACCTGCTGCAAGATCATGTTTCAGAAACGCTGCGAAGAAAATTCCGAAGAGGGTTTGGGCTAGAACGCACCCCTGCTTTACTTAAGTCTTTGCTGCAAAGCTATCAGACGTATTGTGCTCGAATATTACATTTGCGAACTTGTCTTCATTAAAGGAAATAACCAAGTCATGTAGTTTTGGTGGACAACCAGTACAATTTAGAATAGTATATAGAGCTGGTCTACTAACAGTGTCAAAAGTCTTAGTTAGATCTACAAATGACATAACACTACATGTAGGATTAACATAACATTAAATACACAGTTAACAGAAAATTGCATACAGGATTAACATAACATTACATTCAGGGTTAACTCAAGTTGTTTAAGTCCAACACCATCCCTATTCTATCATATGGGTGCGAAAGTTGGAAAGCCACAAAAGCCACAGATAAAAGACTCGACTCCTTTGAAAACAAATGCCTACGTACCATTCTGAACTTTAAGTGGAGTGCCTTTAAATCTAACACTACTATAAGAGAGGAAAGCAAACAAACCTATATATCTTCCTTCATTAGACAAAGGCGTTGGACTTACATCGGCCATGTTCTCAGAATGAAACCTGGTCGTTCAACTACTTCAAAAGGTTCCATATCTATGGCTATCATTCGGGCTACGGCAGCATGATCGTGTTTAGCAATGGGACTTTGATGTCCCAAATTTTGACCCGTCCCATGCCTGCATAATTGACTGTTGGGTACTGCTGCTTGCTTTGTGCAAACACGATCCCAGATTCATCATAGATGTGGTCGCCAATACACTGGCCTCCAGTGATGCTTTCTCTTACATCATTTCGTCATAGCTTTTCCTGTGCATCGATAGCAAATGGGTCTGCATTGATGATGTTGAGAAGTCTTTGGGGAGATCTGATCGTCCACGCAAGAACTGTTTGACACAAAACTTACATATTACCTTCGCTGAATCATCACCTTTAACCTTGAAGTAATCCCAAACGGAGCTGTGTGACTTAGATTTTGATCCCATTTTATTTTATCGGCAGGACGAAAGAAATTTACGAAAATTCTAAATATTCAAGTCCCACAAACTCAAGAAGTAATGTACCATTAAAATTCAAAATGAATGTTTTAAAAAAAAAAAATACTTATTTACATCAGCGAGAAATAGTAAACTTGAAGTGCTACTGTGCTTGACCTCATGAAACATGTACAGAAAATTCACCTGACTAGGCAACACAAATCCGGCCTAAATCCGGCAAAATTGGACCGGGGCCGGATTTGTAAAAATGGCCGGATTCCGGATTTACCGGAGCCGAAATCCGGTACACCCCTAATGAAAACACATTTTTGAAACAGCACTCCCAGGTATTTTAAATACCTGCAAATCGATTACGACGAACGAGCATCATAAATCACAGTAGATCATTAACAACTATTAGACTTGAAAACGCTATCACAAGATTTGAAATTACATCGTCATATAACATTTGCATCCTTTTTAAAGATTAATCCATTTATTATACATAATATTATACATATTATATACATAAGATTAACACCACTGAAATGAAATGTGTGAGACGTATGATTGGAGTTAGCTTGAGAGACAAAATCAGGAATGAAGCACTAAGGAAACAATTAGGGATCAAACCAACAATAGAATACAAACAGAAACAACAAGTTAAATGGTACGGCCACATAACCAGACAGAAAGAGCAAAGTATTATCCAAAAAAACACTTAACAAACGATACGAAAACAGGAGACCTATTGGACGCCCTCGTAAAAGGTGGATAGATAGTGTATTAGAGACACTCGGAAATATAACAGCAGAGGAGGCAAATAGAAGGGCAAAAGACGGTAAACTCACTCTCCCCTCAACACCGAAAGGTACATGAAGACAGAAAGAGGAAGAAAACAAAAAAGAATCCATTTATGTTATGTGGATGTATCCGTCATAGAAGTTCGTGTGTACTAGCACATCCTGAGCAATCCCACTTCTATAGACAACAACAAGCAACACTATCTGTTAAGTACTTTTTAATACTTTCTGTTTGTTAACAACAAATAGAGATCATGTTTGCATATAACCGAGTAATAGACGCAATGTACCGACACCGCATAATGTAACGTTAATGTGTTTTGTAGAAAACTAAATTTTGGAAACATTTGTTTACAACCATTTATATAAGACATGCATCATTTAGTTACGAAAAAAAAAGTCTGTCCCGGGGCAACGACAAGATATATTTGTAACAGGAAAACATTACGTTAACTATTCTAGAAGATATATAAGATTAATAATGGTCTTATTATAAATGTATTTTATTCATCATTCGATATCATTCATTACGTGAATATCTTATGTGTACTTTTAGAACAGATATAACTATATAACTTTATGAAGTTCAAACAAGAGACCTGTTCATTCTGTAGATCATAAGTTCCGAAACTTTATTGGGCCACCTCCAACTTTGCAAGACATAAATGTTGTATCGAACCCCCCCCCCCCCCCCTCCTCCCCTTTTCCCCATTAAAACAGTTTTCCACATTTGATATTATCGACGTCAAGAGAATCAAATGATAGATTACTGCGTAAGTCATTCAATTATTGAGAAATTAGTCGCCAATATATGCTTCAAAATGAACACATTTATTTTTCCGATTTCCATGAAATATAGCCAATATGTAAAGATTGTAAATTGTATACTCCAAAAACGTTATGCATAAATGATTATCCAATCGCAAAATCTCGAAAATAAATAATTTAAAAATATATTTGATTAATTTCTTCTATAGGGAGTCACCGACCCCTTGATCGAATGAATGCCCCCCCCCCCCTCCAAATTGCTTTTGAACCCATTATCGCTCCATAGACAGCTTCAGCGCCCACTTGCGGGCAGTGCCATCCACTTTGGGAACCTATGGTGTTCATCTCCGTTTGGGAACCTATGGTTGAATGAAACGAATATTTGCAGGGCTGTCGAAGACTCGAAGCAAGCTGTCAATGGAACGTTTATTTGGATTATGGCGTGATCTTATAAACATGTTTGATTGATGTCATTTGATTACTTTTATCTATGTATTTTCCATCTACAGATCGATACTTAATCACACCTGCAATTAATCGTTAAAAAAATTGAGAGGATATACATAATTTGTGATCCAAAAACAGGTGCGTCTCCTTCATTGTACTATATTATTATGTGCATATCTTACCACATGTAAGCGATTGATTATTGATTTATTATTGATAACAAGCATACGTCACTGCACTCCTGGTGCACCTATATGTGCTCAATTTCACCAAGCGAATCTCAAAGTGTATGAACAATGATAGTTGATGTAGCTGACTGATATCGCTATAATGCACAGGTCTACCCGTGCCGCACTGAATGTTGTGGTGCGATGTGACGTATCCCTCCAGAACATTGTTGTCTTCCCAATGAACTCCCTGAACCATTCTCTTTCTTGGTCCATGAGGCTTGCATTCTCAGCTACGTATTCGTGTTATCTCTAATGTCCTCAATACATCATCTTCTTGTCTGCGCTTTCTCCTCCGCCCAGGTACTCTGCCCTCTATTATTTTTCTTTCTAAACGGCTGTCTCTCTTTATATGACCAATCAGGTGTAATTTTCATTTTGCTATTGTGTTTAGTAACCAACACTCTGGTATCTTCAACGTGTTTGTAATATCTGAGTTTCTCTTTTGTTTTCCTTCCATGATATTTTAAGTATCTTCTTCTTCTGCGTTCGTTCTCAAACTTCTGCAGATTAGCAGGATGTAGCCCGGAGAACGGAATGCGTTGTGTCATGGTTTTCAGAATTGATGCGATATCTGCACTTTACGGCCCGACACATCCGACTTCAGCATGACTTTGGGTCACTGACCCTATTTGGGATGGGACAGCCAACTCCAATCCATAACCTCCTTAGTCACCTTTTACGACATGCATGGAAGGTAAACAGTGTTGCTATTCTTTGCTCCCCTTTCAGGCCCCGGCAACACACGGGAGATATTCTAAGTATCATTCTGTAGCATTTCCTCTCAAATGTATTGATCTTCTTGTCGCTGGTTTACTTAGGGTCTATGTTTCACAGCCACGTATTCTGCAACCTGAAAAAAAAAATTTTCATAGCAGTTTCGAAAATTTTCATAAAATAAAATTGCAGTTTTACTTCTATTTTGTTGTTTTTCCATACGTTTTTCAAACGTGTTATTTTACAATATGCCATTGCCAATCTCTTCCCTATCTCTGCCATGCAGTATCCTGCACCGGTGAATTTGCTCCTAAGTGTTCGAATATACCCACACAATCTGTCTCAGTATTGTATATTCTGATATTTGCTCCTAAGTGTTTGACAGCTAGTCATGCTTTGGAAATATTCCAAAATACGTTAAACAATAATTCAAACATTAGCTTTGACGACAATGACAGTGAAGACTACAAGCAGTACTAAGCCTAGCACTGTTAATGAGTCTAAATCTTTACATTGGATATGAAATGAGGTGGACCCATCAATCAATCAATCAAGTGCCATGCCGAATGGCGTAAGCGATCATGTTTCTCCTCGACTCTCTGTCTCTTGTGTTGTCAATAGGCTCTGTTGGTGAACTTCTACCGTGCCACACTACTAGTCCATTTAGTAACTTTTCTCTTTGTCGTCCATATCTCTTCTCCCCTTGATCTTCCCAGTGGTTATTAAGTGGTTATTATTATTCCAGTGGTCAATATGTGCTTCACCATGAACAAATTTATTGATATACCGATTTTTATGAAACATAGCCAATATGTAAAGATTGTAAATTGTATGTTCAAATAACGTTATGCATAATTATCCAATCACAAAATCTCTAAAATAAATACTCTTAAAATATACATTATTAATTTCTTCTATAAGGAGCCACCTACCCCTAGATCGCATAAATGGCACAATGAATGCACCAGAAACAAAAACTAAATGATTTCAAATTTGATCCATTAAGCAAATCAGGATTGAAGGCACCTTTAGATAAGACATTTTCAGAATTAGATTTTAGATCACTGATAATTTAGATAATAATAGCAATGCTGCAAGTGCTTTGCATTTGGTGAAGTATGTTTATAAGGACCGCAACTGTGTGTATTACAGTACATCAGAAAAGAGGATCTGTTAAATACATATACAATACATGTAGCGATCAGTCTTATCTACATCAAAAAACATGTTTTTTTAAAATATCACATGAGGATGTAAATATTCAAACATTTATATAAAAATAGAATACCTTCTATATATACATATATATACATATATATATATATATATATATATATATATATATATATATATACATATATATACATATATATATATATATATATATATATATATATATATATATATATATATATATATATATATATATATATATATATATATATATATATATATATAACGGCGTTGGTCCTACATCGGGCATGTCCTATGCGCAGACACCAACAGAATACACCACCAATCTCTTGAATGGATACCTACAGGCAAAAGAGCAGACCAAAAGAAACACTCAGAAGAACAATACTTAGAGAAAGTAAAACAACCAATATTCATACTATTCAAGAACTGCACAGAATAGCTTTGAACAGACACAATTGGAGATATCTGACCTCTGCCCTATGCGCTAACTTCAGTGCAAAAGGAAAATAAATGAATGAATATATATATATATATATATATATATATACAATAGCCACCAAGGGATTGGACCATTCTAGCTACTTGACCTTTGGCTTATGATAGCTGTCGCATTGCCCTGAAAATGGTCTAAACCCTGTGATTTTTTTTTGTGTTTTCGGTCCATTTTATCTGCTGTTATTCTTTCTACACCGACCCCAGATTGTGGATCCCATGACATAGAGTTGATTCCAACTGTCCGACATTAACCCAGGTGTCATACAATACAATGTACATGCCTTGGCCTATGCTTCGGGTTTAATTCCCTCCGTTTGGGCTCCAGATTTTGCTTCCCATATTCATTCTACAACAGATGCTTTCTCTATCTTCTCATTTTCGCAATTCTATTTCTTATCTACTGTTTTTATAGACCTCCTACATCTAAGGCGTGTATATATTAATGCCCTTTTATAATGCCCTTGTCTGTGACGGTTTCCTTTTTTGTTAGTAGTGTTTTTGCGGGTCCCTCTCTACTTCCCCTCTCAGCTTGTCCATCCCTTTTGAAGTGCCCTGTTTTATTTCGTTGATCCTGACTTGTTCACTGTATCGGTTTTCTAACTGTATCTTTCCTCATCTTTTTTTTCACTCCAAGGGGTTTGTTCAGGTACAGACCTTAAGAGGCTTTCAACTTCGGGTAGGTCTGTAAGTTGTCTATGGAGTCGTTTAGCTTGTTTTCAGTCGCCTCGTTGCTAGATTTTGGAATCTTTCCTTCATTAGATGACTTGGCATACACTGAATCTTTTCTGCTTATATTAGTACGTTTGTGTCTCTGCATTCCCCAAGTGTTTGCATTCTTCCCATTTTCTGCATCTCTACTATGGGTGTGGATTTAATTTGTTCCGATTTTGTTTTGTTCGTGGCATCCTGATTAAGCTCCTACTGCCCTTTCCTAATTTCTCTATGGTGTCTTGGTGCCCATTTACCGTTCTTTTATTTACCTATGTTGCGCTATGGTTAGTTTATTGGATCACGATACCTGCGCCTTTCGATAAACTTGTACTGTTCTGTTTTCCGTTCAGATCCTACCCTTCGAGTCACATTTACTCTTTCTCTTTCGGCCTTCTCTACAATTGTCTCCCCATCCCACCCCCCCCTCCTACTTTTCTCGCCTTTTACCTGGCTTTGCCACAGCCGTCATTGTTTTTGGCCCCAGGCGGCTGTCTTTTTATGTTTAAATGTCGCTCTGTGTCTTCTATTTACTTTCGATCTATCATGCCCACGTAACTTTGACATATGACACGCTGGGTCTGGTCTGTGTGGTGCTCAGTCTGTTCTTTCCACGTGAACTCTCTAGCCCAGGGGTGGGCAAACTTTTTATGCAGAGAGCCGCATTGAAAATTGTAAAGCTATTGGAGGTCCGCATATAATATTATGTATGTTTTTGTTTAAAATTCTCGGTAAGTAATCAATTAAATATTTTTATTGTAAAGAAGGGTAGTTTTACATAATGTTGATAACTTCTGAAATAAATTACATTTCTAACAGACTTACACTATAACAGTATATTTTCTAATATGGATAAAAAGTTTTGCAAATAATTTAACAATGTTCGTGTATTTAAAAATGTGTTTGAGGGCCGCAAAATATACAATGGCGGGCCGCATTTGGCCCGCGGGCCGTAGTTTGCCCACCCCTGCTCTAGCCGGATCATAATACATTCCGAGATAAGTAAGAGTTGAATTCTTCATGTTATATTTTGTTTTATTTTATCATCTCACCCCTTTACTAAATCAATATCATCATCATTATTATCACTTTCTTGTTCGCTCATTATGCCATTTATGTCTCCTCTGATCTTGCTGGGCCCTTGTAGATGTGATCATTCTCTTCACTGTGATGTTTCATACCCCACCTTAATCTCTCCCTCCTCCTACCATATGTGCTTTCCTATGTTAATTACCCTCGTATATTATTTGTCTGTTCTCTCCCACTCTGATGAAGGTGTTGTGGTAGAAACCTCAGCCGTCACAGTCTCGTTGTTAGTTCTTCTTCTGCGTTCGTTCTTAAACTCGTGCAGATTAGCACGGAATGCGTTGTGCCATGGTTTACAGCATTGCTGCGATATCTGCGCATTTCGGCATGACACGTCCGACTTCATCATGGCTTTGGGTCACTGACCCTATATGGGATGGGACAGCCAACTTCATCCCATATCCTCCTTAGTCGCCTTTTACGACATGCGTGGAAGATAAACAGTGTTGCTATTCTATGCTCCCCTTTCGGGCCCCGGCAACACACGGGCGTCGTTGTTAGTATATTTTGTTTATGACATTGTTTATACCTAATTCGTTCAATTTTTCCATTTGCCCCGAATTACCCCAGCCCTTTCAGTTTCGGTAACAGGTTGTTTCCCGACACCGGAGTTTTATCTCTGGAGTTGTTTACCTGATATATGGGTGTTGCTATTGATTGTTTTTTAATACACCACTGGTGTGACCTTCAGACTTACGTATGTAGATCCATCTGCATTAAATGTGTGTTACCCAGCATTAGATCACATGGGACAAAGATGTATGTGTTGGCGTGTTTGATTGGCTACTAGCAGAAATAACATAGCTTGATTTTTATTAAATGTTTCCCAGATGTCATAATTCAATAATAAAAAATATAAAGAGGAATGAATGTATGAGCTGTATTCAAGAATCGTTACGCTTGTTAATCCATTTGGTGCACTTTACAGTCAAATAATGTATTTATTTACTTGTTTCCTTCTGAAACAAAACTCAAGGCGATGTCATTACACTTTTGCTTAAAAATAACATAGGTCATACACTATAGAGTGTTTCCACGAGGTATGGTGTTGCATTAACATACATTTGTAAAAATTGCATGATTTAAGTGTTACCTACATTAGCAAATCTGTTTGAATAACGGGATGTGTATCATGAGCGACAAAACACAAGCCATGATTTTTGTTAAAAAGCAATCAAAGCTCCACGAAAAGTCAATCATCTTATTAGTAATTGTATGTGTCAGATATTAACTAGTTTTTCTGTCTTTGTTTGTTATGTTGTCGATTTCATTTCTTCTTCTTCTTCTGCGTTCGTTCTCAAACTCCTGCAGATCAGCAGGATGAAGTCCGGAGAACGGAATGCGTTGTGTCATGGTTTACAGCATTGCTGCGAAATCTGCTCCTTTCGGCCTGACACATCCGAATTCAGCATGGCTTTGGGTCACTGACCCTATATGGGATGGGACAGCCAACTCCATCCCATAACCTCCTTAGTCGCCTCGTACGAAATGCATGGAAGGTAAACAGTGTTGCTATTCTTTGTCGGGCCCCGACAACACACGAGCGGATCTCAATTATGTCTTTGTTATGTTGTCGATCTCTTTTCTGTTTTTGTTTGCAATGTTGTGGATCTCTTTTCTGTCTTTGTTTGCTATGTTCTTTATGATTTTTCTTTCTTTGTTCGTTATGTTGTCGATCTCTTTTCTGTCATTGTTTGCTATGTTTTCGATCTCTTATCTCTGTCAATTTTTGTTATGTTGTCGATCTCATGTTTAATCGTCAAAATACATTCTTTTTCTCCTTCTGAGTTCGTTCTCAAACACCTGCAAATTAGCAGGATATAGTCTCGGAGAGTGAATTGCGTTGTGTTATTGTTTACAGCTTCGCTGCGATATAAGATTAAATCTGTTCTCTACATTTGTGGAAAATGATAGTCTTCTTTGTTTCTTCTCCGATCATTCAGATTAGTAGATCTGATCATTCAGAGATCATGATCTCCGATCATTCAGATCAGTCTACTCATGCAGATTAGTAGATAGTAGTTCAGAGAACGGAATGCGTTGTCTCATTGTTTACATCTTAGTTGCGATATATGTGGCTTTCGGCCTGACACTTCCGACTTTATGATTCACGTTCATTCTATATAGGATACGATGGCGAGCAACCTCCCCCTAATCTCTAAAGTCCTCTTTTACGACATGCCTCGCAGGTAGCAATGCTGCTACTCTTTCCTCCTCTTTCTGGTACCGGTAACACCTTGTCGAAGAATGGCATTCTATGTTGGGTATCTTTATTTAGAGTTGAAATAAAACAAGTTGAAATGAGTGACTGGAAGACATTTATTTTTTGCATTTCTAATATTTGTGACAGAATCTGGATAATTTGAACATTATGTTATCCCATCGTTCGTGTTTTGCTGTTGTCCTGAAAGGGAATCAATATATCATAATATTGTTACCTGCTAGGCATGTCGCAAGAGGCGACTGTGGAGGTTTGGGGAATGGTGTTGGGTGTTCCTTCTTATAGAGCAGGGGTCGGGAACCCATGGCTCGCGAGCGAGGTGTGGCTCTATTGATAACTGCATCTGGCTCGCAGGAAATGTTCGGTTATTAAAAACATGTACATTTAGACTCTTTGATCTACATATTAATTGCATATCAATATTTCATTCTACAAACAGCTCAGCATCAGAAGTCACATTAATGGTAAGAAATACTCATTACTGATTAGCAACAGCATAACAATGTTATTAAAAAGAATTAATAGACTTAATTATTGTACGTTCAGTGTTGAAATTGCACAAAATGCACACATTTACTTGAATTTGTAAGTTTTAAACATAATGTATGGCTCTCACAGAATTACCTTTCAAAATATGTGGTATACATGGCTCTCTCATACGAAAAGGTTCCCGACCTCTGTTATATAGCGTCAAAGCCAACCATAGATCATGCTGGAGTCGGATGTGTCAGGCCGAAAGGAGCAGATTTTGCAATCAAGTTGTAAAACCTGACACAGGGCATTCAGTTATCTGGACTAAATTCTGAAAATCTTCAGAAGTTCTAGAATGAACAAAGAAAAAGAAGAAGAAGACTACTGTTATTCCATTACGAATTGGACGATGTAAGCACTATCTATTTTAATCTCACCACAAGCTGGACGATGTAAGCATGCTGTATTTTAACTTCATCACAAACTGGAGGATGTAAGCATTGTATATTTTAACTTCATCACAAACTGGAGGATGTAAGCATTACCTATTTTAACTTATCACAAACTGGAGAATGTAAGGATTGCTTATTTTAACTTTATCACAAACTGGAGGATGTAAGCATTGTATATTTTAACTTCATCACAAAATGGAGGATGTAAGCATTGCCTATTTTAACTTTATCACAAACTGGAAGATGTAAGCATTGCCTATTTTAACTTTATCACAAGCTGGACAATAAGAATAATTCTGTTTGTTCTGCCTATTTACACTGAAACTACTTTATATTAGCAAGATGTAGCTCAGACAACGTGTAATGAATTATTGGAGTAGACTGTGAAATCATAACTTCTTTTCTTCGCCTGCGATTGTTCTTATACTCCTGCACATGAGCAGGACACAGTCAGAAGAACGGAATGCCTGGTATAAATGATTTAAAGTTTTACTGCGATGTCTGCGGATTATGTATCTGCTGTGATATCTGTGGATCATGTATCTGCTGCGATATCTGAGGATTATGTATCTGCTGTGATATCTGAGAATTATGTATTTACTGTGATATCTGCGGATTATGTATCTGCTACGATATCTGAGGATTATGTATTTGCTGCGATATCTGAGGATTATGTATTTACTGCGATATCTGAGGATTATATTTGCTGTGATATCTGAGGATTATGTATTTACTGCGATATCTGAGGATTATATTTGCTGTGATATCTGAGGATTATGTATTTGCTGTGATATCTGAGGATTATGTATTTGCTGTGATATCTGAGGATTATGTATTTGCTGCGATATCCGAGGATTATGTATTTACTGTGATATCTGAGGATTATGTATCTGCTGTGATATCTGAGGATTCTGTATTTACTCCGATATCTGAGGATTATGTATTTACTCCGATATCTGAGGATTATGTATTTACTGCGATATCTGAGGATTATGTATTTACTGTGATATCTGAGGATTATGTATCTGCTGTGATATCTGAGGATTATGTATTTGCTGCGATATCTGAGGATTATGTATTTACTGTGATATCTGAGGATTATATTTGCTGTGATATCTGAGGATTATGTATCTGCTGTGATATCTGAGGATTATGTATCTGCTGTGATATCTGAGGATTATGTATCTGCTGTGATATCTTAGGATTATGTATCTGCTGTGATATCTGAGGATTATGTATCTGCTGTGATATCTTAGGATTATGTATCTGCTGTGATATCTGAGGATTATGTATCTGCTGTGATATCTGAGGATTATGTATTTGCTGCGATATCTGAGGATTATGTATTTACTGTGATATCTGAGGATTATATTTGCTGCGATATCTGAGGATTATGTATTTGCTGCGATATCCGAGGATTATGTATTTACTGTGATATCTGAGGATTATGTATCTGCTGTGATATCTGAGGATTATGTATTTGCTGCGATATCTGAGGATTATGTATTTACTGTGATATCTGAGGATTATATTTGCTGTGATATCTGAGGATTATGTATCTGCTGTGATATCTGAGGATTATGTATCTGCTGTGATATCTGAGGATTATGTATCTGCTGTGATATCTTAGGATTATGTATCTGCTGTGATATCTGAGGATTATGTATCTGCTGTGATATCTGAGGATTATGTATCTGCTGTGATATCTGAGGATTATGTATCTGCTGCGATATCTGAGGATTATGTATCTGCTGTGATATCTGAGGATTATGTATCTGCTGTGATATCTGAGGATTATGTATTTACTCCGATATCTGAGGATTATGTATTTACTGCGATATCTGAGGATTATATTTGCTGTGATATCTGAGGATTATGTATCTGCTGTGATATCTGAGGATTATGTATCTGCTGTGATATCTGAGGATTATGTATCTGCTGTGATATCTGAGGATTATGTATCTGCTGTGATATCTGAGGATTATGTATTTGCTGTGATATCTGAGGATTATGTATCTGCTGCGATATCTGAGGATTATGTATTTGCTGCGATATCTGAGGAGTATGTATTTACTCCGATATCTGAGGATTATGTATTTACTGTGATATCTGAGGATTATGTATCTGCTGTGATATCTGAGGATTATGTATCTGCTGTGATATCTGAGGATTATGTCTCTGCTGTGATATCTGAGGATTATGTATCTGCTGTGATATCTGAGGATTATGTATTTGCTGTGATATCTGAGGATTATGTATTTGCTGTGATATCTGAGGATTATGTATTTGCTGTGATATCTGAGGATTATGTATTTGCTGCGATATCGGCATTACACATGCGAGTTTACTATGACTTCTGGATCAGTTTGATACTTTCTGGTATGGCACAGTCACGCCCACCTTCAATATCGCCTTAGTAACCTTTTACAACTTTCATGACACGTAATAGTATGTATATCATTTCGTATTGTTTACATGTCAATAGTGTATCTAGTTCCTCTGTGGTAGTATTCCTCATTATTTTCACTGGTTTAATTGTTTTTCACTGTTTATTTTATATATTCTTGAGAAAGATCTAACGGATCGAAACGTTGAAAATGTCCTGTGTATTGTAATTTGTATGTTTCATGTTTATACTTCATAAACCATTAGCGATAGCCCGTCGTGTTCAAGTGAAACTTTCAAAAACCAGTGTTCTTCTAAGCAATATTGTATAACATTATTGTATACCACGTTCAATCTCTTACAATCAAATAAAGAGCCGAACTCACAGAATCAGTGTTATCGTTGTTGTCAATAGCATTCTGGAAACTCCTGCGATGCCACTAATACTATACTAATCTGTAATAGCGTATATGTATTACAACTAAATTGCCTTGATCCGACAGTCACGTGTAGTTAGGGTAGAGTCACCCGCTGAATGAGTGGTTGCGTGTTCTCAATATAGAAACTAGCGTCATAGCAAACGGGGCATTCCCATAAGTGCTCCGCAATCCGTTCTAGTGTATGTAGACTCAAAGTCTTGTTGATTACGTGATCTTCGATTCTTTCCAAAAATAGTATATTTTCTTTCCTCTCTTCATTCCCATTTCTGTCATACTTGGTATTTGAGTACGTTTTCAGTCTTATTGTCAATATCTCCTTTTTGTGATGCATACATAACTGATTTAATAAAGTCAACTGTATCACTTTTCAGTACTGTACCCTCAATCCCAGTATTATCCGGCTTACGTGTAAAGTTTGACGATATCGCGCAACTTTCCTTCACTTTAATTCAATTTTCATCGCGTAAGTCATGGCGTTCATTTCATCTCATGCATCGATACTAGCTCCTGTGAGATTACAGCACTTGATCTTTCAGCTTGGCACACCCAGATCACTATTGGCATCACTAAATTTGAAAAATAAAGAACATTTCGGGAAATTTACAAGCGGCGGAAACGGAAGGACAAATCCGAAAACTCTGCTACCCCAAACCCTCTACACTCCTGCATGCACTGCAATAGAACTTTCCTAACACTAATCAGACTCATCGGGTATCTACGAACTCACAAAACAAATTAGACAGTCACAAATGTTTTGTTTTTTCTACTTTTTCATCACATTTATTATTTTTCATGTCATGTTCATCTTCACTTTCGGAGGAACACCATCATCATCATTATTTGGCTCTTTCGTGTCATGTTCATCTTCACTTTTGGAGGAACACCATTATCATCATTATTTGGCTCTTTCGTGTCATGTTCATCTTCACTTTCGGAGGAACACCATCATCATCATTATGTGGCTCTTTCGTGTCCTCTGACTCCAGCGTGATTATGACAGTATATACCCATGTAATGTTCTGTACAATTGAGTTATTCAATGACACGAAACTCATCTAAGCCTATTGAGAGCACAAGATCAGAAAAGGCAGACAGTTGCCAGAGCCGAAAAGACGAGAAAAGAAAATCAACAATATGATGTGCCATAGAGACGACAAAGGAGGTGTGGTAGTAAAGTTGACTGTCCCATCCAGTAGGTCAAAGTGATCGAAAGTCATAATGAAGCCGGATGTGTCAGGCTGAAGCGCATAAATATCGCACTCAAGCTATACACCTTAAAGTAACAAGTTTCGTTCTCCACTCTACATCCTGATAGTCACCAGACGTTCAGTAACGAATGAATTATACAATGATTTATAATGCATGTTTCCCTAGAAATAAAGCTTAGAGACGAAATGGTGCATATCATGGCTTTGCCGTGAACTAACATCACACCGCAGCCTATGAAGCTCCATCATCTCAAATTTAAAAGAGCAGTTCAAGTAATGATATTCGTCAGAACCAAACCCGCGCCATCCTATGGTCCAGAGAAGCGGTCGCATCAGGCAGGACAGTAAGGAGGCAGCATGAGCTGAGATATCAAAATACAATATGAACAATTCTATAATTACAAAATAAACGTAAGGGACGGCATTTCAAAGACTTGCATCAGACTGAGAATTTCGACCGCACGCTTTTGGTCCGAACATCAAGGGGCCACAGGAAAAAAAAAAGAAACTGTGCTGTCTATGTTAAGTTGTGTTGATTGACGATGCTAATTATGAGTAATTCCTTTAGCTATGAGCAGGCAATTCTTGACAGTCGATATCTTGTCCGACAGGAGCACATGGTCGTCTCAGTTGAACAACCGAATCCACGTCAAAACTTGCATAATCTCAAATCACAACCCACTAGTTTTAGTTATAGTCTGTCGTATCTGACTGAATCGATTATATAAACCTGTGTTTTAGGTAAGTACAATTGTTGTTAGTACAATTGTGGTTACGTTTCATGCAGTTATCTTGTATTGATTGTCGTAATCTCAAAGGAATGGTTTATTGATGCATGTTTACTTTCCATCGTGAAGAATTCCAGTGCGACAGTATGCCAGGGTTATCACCTCATTCCAGTAGCATAGCACACACTTCCTGGTCAACTATTTCGTCATTCTTCTGTCAGATGTGTTAAAGCATCTGCATTGATGTCACACCTACCATTCACGGCCACCTAGCAGTCTGTCACAAGAGGACAAAGGTTCAATATTCGCTGGCCTGCATCTCATTCTCATCAATGGAGACCATTTGGCAAAAGACAAAAGTAAGAAATTGAGACATGACATGTAGTGACATTCATTTTGTTACCATGTTACAGGTTGTTAATCTATGGCCCAACTTTTCTTTGTCGCCTCCACATGTTATTTCCATATGTCTGGAAATAAGTTAGTTGCCTTAGTCTTTGCATCCAGAACTAGGTGTCCTGGCCCAAACTACCCTGCTCTTTGAACCCTGAGCTAGAAGTTAGAACCCGATTGGCCTTTTCTTTGCACACTGAACTAGACGTCTAGGCCGAAGTTGCACTATTATGTACACCATGAATTAGAAATACAGGGTCATGTTACAGTACTTTCACTTCGTGAATTAGAAGTCCTAGTGCCGGTTGTTCTATATTTTGCACCATGAAAACAAGAAGTCCAGATTCAGCTGTTATTTTTCTTTGCAGCTGAACTAGAAGTCCGGTTCCTGGTTTATCCTGAACAAGAAGTGTGGGCCTAGCTTGCCATAATCTTTGCACCGAAAGAGGTATTACTGTTAACAATATTACTCAATAAAACACAATAGCAACGAGACACGGTGACAGACGACATTTCGACTAAAACCCTTCATCCGGACAAAAGACAAAAAGCGAAGTAAACAATGTACTAAACGTGGGAAAACACATATGAGGATTTACTAGGAAGGGATTAAAGCGTGGAAGATATGTGTCAAAGGGAAGAAAAATATCACAGTTGCATGTGTCAAAGGGAATAAAAATATCAAAGTTGCATGTGTCAAAGGGAAGAAAAATATCAAAGTTGCATTTGTCAAAGGGAAGAAAAATATCACAGTTGCATGTGTCAAAGGGAGGAAAAATATAAAAGTTGCATGTGTCAAAGGGAATAAAAATATCAAAGTTGCATGTGTCAAAGGGAAGAAAAATATCAACGTTACATGTGTCTAGTAAAGTAGCAGAACACAGATATAGCTTTCCAAGAAGAACTGTTGAACGATATAGTGACATTATCATCATCATCAAGTGCCGTCGCCGCAGCGAAGATTGGCTGCAACAGACTTCCAACACCCCATGTCTCTTGTTGTGGTGGTGCACTCTGGTAGATTGTAACCTATCCATCTTGTGATGTTACCCTCTCACGTGTATCTCTGCCTACCACTTGCTCACCTCCCTTCGAATTTATCATCAAGTAAGGTCTTCATTAATGTGTCATTCTTTAGTCCCTTTAATAATTCTTTCTTCATATTAAGTGTTGTTAGAACATCTTTGTTTTCTTCTCTTTCCAGGATACTCTCCCTATTCTTCTCTATATTCTCCAATTCAAAAGAATAAATTCTGCCTTCTAGCTGTTTATTGTTCATGTTTCAACATTAATATAGAATATATGTCGCATTTTATAGTTCTAATTTTTAGCTTGTTTGTAATTTCTTTAGATGTTAATA
This sequence comes from Meghimatium bilineatum, assembly GCA_034231615.1. Taxonomy (NCBI): domain Eukaryota; kingdom Metazoa; phylum Mollusca; class Gastropoda; order Stylommatophora; family Philomycidae; genus Meghimatium; species Meghimatium bilineatum. Next base: position 45,979,456 of record CM067322.1, on the reverse strand, counting down.
TTTTCCTAATGTCATTGAAGATATATTTAGCCTTTCCTATTCTCCTTTTAATTTCTGTTTCATATATGCCATGACTTGTGATTTTGTTTCCAAGATTTTGATAATGTTCTACTTGTAGTTTCTTTCCATGTATTTTTATATTTAGCGTCTGTTCTACAGTGACTGCTGATTATCCTGTTTTTGTATTTTGGATGTTTATAGTCCATATTCTCCATATCTAGTCCATATTCTTTACTTGATTTATCAACTTGATATATTAGTCTTTGTTGTACATGTTTACTTTCTGCTAAAAGAACAATGTCATCTGTATATCTCAGGTTGTTTATTATTTCCCCATTGATCTTAAGTCCTGATATTCCTTCTATATGTTTAAAGATATTCTCTATATAGATATAACATAGGCTGGGTGATAAAATGCATCCTTGTCTTACCCCTCTTCTTAATTCTATGAATGGTGAGTAGCTGTTTTCACACCTTATTGTTGCACTCTGCAATATATATTTCTAATTAGTCTAATGTTTTTTTTTCAATCTATGCCTATTTCTTGAAGACATTAGATTACTTTTTTTATTTTGGAGTCTGTGATAGGTCTTACTGTAATCTATGAAGCAAATATAGATACGTTTTAGAACCAATATAGGTATATATCAATATTCAGATACGAAGCATAGCTTCTCTGGTTCCTTTGTTTTTCCTAAAACCGAATTGCTCTTCACGGACCTCAGAATTGATCGTGTCTTTAAGATGACACACAACGGCGAGTAAAATAAGTTAAAAACTAATAATTTTTAAAATCCTTATCTCAGTGCTCTCCAGGGGAGAACCAGCAGTGAAATGACATATTCAAACACTTGATTAAACAAAACACGCTGTATCTAAGGTCACGGAAAGATAGAACGTGCACAAAGGCGAGGAAAAACGCAGCAGCATAAAAGTACCAACGCCTCAGCTTAAATAATGCTCTAAATAATAACCGGTCATTAGAAAGGCCCGTAGATTTACATGAAAAAATATGGTCGGGGGGGGGGCGAGAAGTGAGGCAGACTGCGTTCCATGGGGGATCAAAGTGACTCAGGAAGTAGGGACTAATAGAGCCGAAAGGTGCAGACATCGCGATCCAAAAAAAAACAACCATGACGCGACTATTAGTGTCATGTGGTGTATTCCTTCCAGAACGTCGTCTTCCCAATGAACTCTCTGAACCTCTCTCTGTTTTGGGCGATGTAACTTGCATTTTCTAGCGATGTATTCATGTTATCTTTAATGTCGTCAGTCCATCGTCTTCTTGGTCTGCCCTTTCTCCTCGATCCAGGTACTCTTCCCTCAATTATAAGTCTTTCTAAACAGTTGTGTCTCTTTATATGAGCAAACAGGCGTAGTTTTCTTTTTTTTTTTATTGTGTTCTAACCAACACTCTGGAATCTTCAATATGTTTATAATATCTGAGTTTCTGATTTTATCCTTCCATGATATTCTAAGTATCCTTCTGTAGCATTTCAGCTCGAAGGCGTTGATCCTCTTTACCGCTGTTTTACTTAGGGTCTATGTTTCACAGCCGTATGTTGCAATAAGAAAAATAAAAGTTCGTAACATTAACACTTTCGTTTCTATTTTGTTGTTTTTCCATATGTTTTTCAGTTTGGTTATTTTGCAATATGCCATTGCCAATCTCTTCCTTATTTCTGCCATGCAGTCTCCTGCCCCGTTGATGTTTGCTCATAAGTATTCAAATTTATCCACACATTCTATCTCGGTATTGTCTATTCTGATTTTTGGTTGTTGTTTTGTTATATCTGTTGGCATGATTTATGTTTTTTGCGTGACTATTAGTGCATATACTTATTTATATTCAAATATATATTTGTCTTGTGTTACCCCAGCCCCCCCATCCAACTCCAGCTATGGATTGTTATCTCGGCACTAGTGCTTTATCTCATATTTATTTGCACTATAATTGTACTGCCGAAAACTGATGTCTCTGGTCATTGGCGCAAATAAAACTGAGACACAACGTGTTTCCATTCTCTAGACTACATTTCTGCTGGAAATCTAGTAGGACCATTGCCCTGGTACAAGAGAGATCCAGTATGAATTTGAGAGTGAACGCTGAAGAAGAAGGAGAACTAACAGTCTTCTTGACGTTGACGCATGGGCTTAAGTTGTGTCAGAAATGTGAATAGATTTTGAAACATACATTGTATGCTGTTTATATGTTATATATGCAACATATATCTTCTATGTTTCCTGTCAATATAGCAGTTTAAAACAACCGATCACTTGTTGCATGAGGAAAGCACTCCAGTTTTCAGCAAACTTCATCAGATATATTAACTATGTACTAAAATCACCCTGCTTATCTCCCGTGAATTATATGCGAAATGCCAAGACTAAGTCATAGTCTATGTGTTGCTATTGAGTTCTACTAGGTCTACAAGACTGTCTATAGAACTCAGTCTAATCTGGGGTTCACATCTAGTATCAGTAGAAAAGTGACAGACCAGATTTATTATGGCGAGCCCGTGTGACTAAGTTAACCTTCCAGATTGAGAACGATGTCTCAATAACAATATAATACACACAACTACACGGTATCTTAGATTATCATTTTTCAATCTATGAGGCTTTTGATGAAACTTAACCATGGCTGTTGTATGTTATATAAACTGTGACAAGATTTCCTGGGGGGTGTATCAAAGATGGAACTAAGTCCCCTTGTGTCATTAACCTAAAGTATGTGACAGTCAAACACAGTACTTGCATTCGCCAGCACCCAGGAACCTGGTAACAGCACGCTATCACACTAACCTGTCAGTGCTATGTCTTGAGAAGAACAGAAAGAGAAGATTAACACCAGTAAATCTGAAATAAAAGGAGATTTGTATGTACTCTGCACGCAAATGATGGACACGTTCTTTAATCTGTATTCAAGCATAGACATTTGAACTGAATAGAAAAACTTAGTTAACAACAAAGCCATTCCAGTGGCTCTCAAACAGTGTGAGGTTATGATCACTAGTTGTGTGAACAATATATTTGAAGACATTTGCTGCACTGGATGCTTCATGCAGTTGGTTTATATCTAATTTTTTACATAGATTATGGAATAAATAATTGCAACATTGTCACACGTCCTTCCATGCTCGTTGTAATAAGCGATGAAGGAAGTTTGTGGGTGGAGTTAGCTCTTCCCAGAGTGCAAAATGACCTAGAAGCAATACTGAAGTTGCCTTTATTGAGTCTAAAGGAGTAAATAATGGACTTCAACTGTAAACCACGACACATTTCGTTCTACCAACTATATCCTGGTAATCTCACGGAGTTTGGGAATGAACGCATAAGAAGAAGACTGGTGAAAAATACAACCATGCTCAATATTTTTATATGATAAGTCCTTTTAGTCCCTTTTTGTGGACATGCAACATATAGCTAACCATCTCTCATTGAATTATTGTGGACATAAGCCAACCTGTTCACATTTTTCTCATATGAGACTTATAACCAATGATCTCATTGAGTTAATGTGGATATGAGACTTGTAGCCAACCTTGATTCTTGATTCTTGATTAGGAACAAGTGACACAGCACTGGGGGCATTCTTATAGATGCTCTGCTTGCCGTTCCGTCCGCCATCTAAAAGTGAATAAGTTCAGTGTCCCAGTTAGCTGCTGATTACGCGTTCTTCTGATCTTTCCGGAGAGGGAGCACTTTCCTTGAGATTTGTAGCCAACCTACTCTCATTGAGTTAATGTCGATATGAGATTTATTGCCAACCGGCTCTCTTTGAATTATTGTGGACATAAGCGAACCTGCTCTCATTGAGACTTATAACCAACTTACTCTCTTTGAATTATAGTGGTGATGAAACGTATAGCCAACTGGCTTTCTTTCAATTACAGTGATGACGAAACTTATAACCAAGCAGCTCTCAGTGAATTGTAGTAAAGGTGAGACATATGGCCAACCATCTTTTATTGAATTTTAGTGAAGATGAGATTTATAGCCAAACAGCTCTCATTGAATAATAATGGATATGAGACTTATATCTAATTAGTACTAATTGATTCCAGCCACCTATAGTGGAGTTGAGACATAGCTAGCCAGTTCTAGTTGATGCCAGCTACTTCTAGTGAGGCTGAATCAAATGACTACAAACGACTGAAAGTTCAGACTGGCCAGACCCTGCTACAGACCACAGTGCACCGGCAAGTTCGTGTGAGTTTTTTTTTTCTTTCAGTGGTTCTTAAAATCGTGCTAGTTAGCAGATTGCAATTTAGGTAACTAAGTTAATTAGTTATTTAGTTAGTTATTTAGTTAGTTAGTTATTCCTCTAGGGCCAAAGACGGCACATATGGCGGATGTCATAGATTTCCATGTCTCTCGTTTCATTGCAATTTGCTTTAGATCTTCATTGTTTCTACTACCGATGGTGAAACGTTCTCTTGTAATAGTTCTACGTAAAGTTTCTTTTGATCTTCCTCGTTTTCTCTTGCCTTTTAGTGACCACATCAAAGCTTGACAGGGGAGTCTTTCAGTATCTATTCGTAGTGCGTGTCCGATGTAATTCCAGCGACGCTTTCTAATATAGGTGGATACATATTCTTGTTTTGATTTAAGTCTGACCAACGTATATTCAGTAGCCTTCTAAGACATTTATTTTCCAAGGTGTTTAGTCTTTGCTCTAATTTTGATGTTGCTTTCCAACTTTCGCATAAGTAACGGAGTGCGTTGTCTTATTGTTTACAGCTTGATTGCGATATCTGCAGCTTTGGACCTGACACATCCAACTTCAGAATTACTTTGAATTACTTCGGCCTATGCAACGGTACACAGCAACCTGAATGTCATGTCACGCATTATCGCATATGAAATGTCTGTATCTTCACTACTCCATTATGGTGCTAGCCATTTTACAGCTCATCCGAACACATCCTGTGAAAAAAAAACAACCTAGATAAACATTCAAGAATATTTAATGTATGCGAGGGCTCTTAACGGTACATATCTTCTTGCTGAATTAATGAGGCCTTCATTCGTTCTTTTTCTTGACTAGTCCTGTGTTTTGCGCTGGTCAATATTTATAGACTTGAAATCGCATGCCAAAAATAGCCAATGCTACTCCAAGTATATAAATAGTAACGAATGGAAATCGTGACAATATTAAAAAATGTACCGAATGAAGACCTTATTATTTAGCTAGAACGCCTATACTGTCAAGAGCCACGATACATGGCCCCATGAAAAGGTGCATTCTGACCTTCTAGTACACAATTAATGTTAAAATCTGTGGTATGGTACGACTCAGGAAATAGAAATGGTGGTCAGGTCCGTAGTTAAACACAAGGTGGCAGGATTTGGGGAATTATATTCAAGCACTACTCTATTACTATTCTTATTTTTTTTTAAAACACCATGATAATATGGGATGATTACTTGTAACAAAAAGTACCAATAATCCTTCTCCTTGGCCCTTTCAGAAGTTTTCCAATAAATAATTAAAATAGTGGCAAAATCTCAAAATCAAACAGTGTAACCTCCTTGGTAAAGTGAGCCAAAGGAAAAACACAAATTTACTTTCCATGTATGTTGTAAAATTAGATTAATGTGGTTTTGTGGTGAAGTTGGTTGTCCCAATCCATATAGGTATAACGTGATCAAGTTTTCTGTTCCATCCTATATAGGTACATAGTGATCGAGTTGGCTGTTCCATCCTATATAGGTACATAGTGATCGAGTTGGCTGTTCCATCCTATATAGGTACATAGTGATCGAGGTGGCTGTTCCATCCTATATAGGTACAAAGTTATCGAGTTGGCGGTCATATCCTATATAAGTACAAAGTGATCGAGTTGGCTGTTCCATCCTATATAGGTACAAAGTGATCAAAAAGCCAATCTGAAATTGATTCTGTCAGACCGGAAGAAACATATATCACATCTAAACTATAAACCTTGACAAAACGCATCCCGTTCTCCAGACTAATCTGCACCAATTTGAGAACGAATTAGAAGAAGAACACAATCCCGGGTCAAATCCGGCCCGCTGTGTCATTTTTACATTCCCGCGAGGCTGATTTAAATTAGTTATATGCATTGAGCATCGAGCTACGCATGCAATCACTTGAAACTACAAGAACACTGGCCATCGCGCAGCGCATCCACCACTTGAAACAACAAGAACTGACAATCGAGCTACGTAAAAACCAGTTGAATATCCAGGAATAGTGGCCATCGCGCTACGAAACAACACCTTGATGATACAATAACACCAATCACCGAGCTACGGAAACAACAGTTGAACAACGAGAACACTGGCCACAGACTTACGAAAATAGCACTTAAACTGCGAGAACACTGGCCATAGAGTTACGAAAACAACACTTGAAGTTACAAGAGCAACCAAATACATCTTGGGCTTCCATGCTGCACCATAAAAACACAATCCAGCTCGCGGACTCAAAGTGTTTCTCACTTCAGGATTAGAACCAATGTTCTAATTCTGATAATGTGGGCAACCTTCCACAACTAGTACAAAGTTAACATACTGTACACAAAAGTAGGCATAAATTGCTCCCTGTACTTGCATTACATTTTATGATTGTTTACTTTGGAGTACGATATGTCTTTATAGATGTCACGCTCATGGCACAAAAATGTATGAGAAATGGCGTTGGTACTTAAAAGTCTAGACCACTACAGTGTGTTTGTAGAGGCTTCAAGTGAATAGTGACAAGTTATAATACCCGTCAGAAATTGTATAGGTAACATAGGAACGACGCTATGGTGTACTGAAATTCTGACACTTATCAGGTTTTCAATTTTTAAACATACTTTCTTTTAGATTGTGTCTTTCACGATCTTCTTTGAAAGATATCATCAGTGAAATAGGAACAATTTGTATTGGATTTATGACCATTTTACTATTTATCTTATTCTCTTATGTTGCTCTATAGCAGTGGTTTGATCATTGTGTCTTACTTCTGCTATACTAATACTATTTATACTAATGGTTCATTAAATCATATGAGTGCCCTTAGATCAGTGGTTCCCAATATGCGTCTGGGGGCCACGGAGAAAATTGTAAACATCGGGAAACATAGTCCCTTCCAAGGCTCATGGGATCACAAGGCACCCCAGCAAATGAGATTGCTCAAACACATACAACGTTGAGTTTATAAATTCGGAAACAAAACAACTCATTATTAATAAAGTAAGAAAGCATACAATTCAGTTTAGTGTTTAGCTTAGTAAACGGAGATGTGTATGTATTATTCAGATGTTAGTTTAGTAATCAGATGTGTGTGTGTGTATTATTCTGTGTTCACTCTCAAACTCCTGCATATTAGCAGGATGTAGTGTAGAGAACGGAATATGCTGTGTCATGGTGTACACTTTAGCTTGCATATAATCGCATTTCAGCCTAACATATCCGATTCCAGCATGATTACTTTGACCACCTCTATGTTGGTATAACCAACTCCACCCGAAAACCTCCTCGGTTGCCTCTTGTTACATGCATCGCAGATAAAAGTGAGGCTATTCTGTGCCCTTTTCGGGCAACGGCAACTGGATGTTCACATTGTTTTAAGGTGCAAGGGTTTTTCTGAAACCTGATTAATTACGATTTTATAACGTTTTAAAGATTGTATTCCTTTCACTCGTAGATACTAGTTTTTATATGAGAATTGTAGCCATGCATTTATATTAATTGTGTTATATTAGGACGTTGGTGTATTGGTGACATACAGTTATATGATTTGTGTTATATTAGGACCTTGGTGTATTGGTGACATACAGTTATATGAATTGTGTTATATTAGAACACTTTCGTATTGGATCCATACAATAATATGTGTTCAAATGTGGCCAATATCGAAACCACAAATTTTTGCAGGATTGCATGTGATAAGATGTCTGCACACACAAAAATGTAGCATAGCTTCCACATACAAGTGTTCGACCGTTGTAATCGAATATGACCACACAGCTCAACTGCGATCATGATGAAGATGATGATGTCTGCGGAGTGCCCGACTCTAGCTAATGAGTCCTGTACGTGCCGGAATCACATACTTAGCATGTGTGGGAGGAGTCTGTGGGACATTGAGCAGCCCTTACCTTTCTTCTAGCGCGTTTTTTTGTTGTTGCTGTGCAGTATGATGTCTAAGGTTCTGCACGGCTGCTGCACCACTCCTGATTCTGGAACGCAATTCGGATCTGCCTTTTAAAACAATATCCCATGAAGTAATATCTACGTTGAACTAAGTCAGTGATATCTTAAGGGTGTCTTTAAAACGCCACTTCTGTCCTCCGGCCTAACGGGATTAAGTCTGGATCTATTCATTTAGAAACTGTTCTTTATAGACAATGATCATTCATGCGGACCATGTGTCCCGCCAAGCATGTCTGTGCTTTCATCAACATTGCGTGTATGCTTACAGATTTAGATTTCATTTTCTGGTATTTTATCCCACCAATGTTTGCTAAGTATCTTAATGAATGCAGCTTATGGTTGAGTAAAGATGGTTGAGTAAATACGTGTCTGGCATATACTGTCCATATTTCACAGATATAACGAAGTGTTGATATTACTACTGCCTAGTAAACTATGCACTTTGTAAAAGAAACAAAAAACTATCAATACTGCATTTTACCAGTTCAGGTGTTGCAGGGAGGAGATTGAATAGCTGTTTCTGGTAGCATTTTGTGGTCGCTGTTATTCCCCTTCTTTCCATACAATGTCTCACTGTCTTCCCAATGTGGCACTAGCTTTCGCTATTCTGTTAATAGAGGAGTCTCATGACCACTGCGTCCCTCATCCTAGTTTTGGCTTGCAAACGACGAAGACTTAAAAGTTTACTGTATGTTCTGTATTTTATGTGTGTGCCTGTTACGTCACTTGATATATATATATATATATATATATATATATATATATATATATATATATATATATATATATATATATATATATATATATATATATATATATATACATACATATGCGTCTGTCAGCATAGCAGAAAACAACAACCTGAAATCATCATGGCAGAAAACAACATAAGGCTGAAAACATCATTGCAGAAAACATAAGGCTGAAAACATCATGGCAGAAAACATCAACCTGAAAACATTTTGACAGAAATCATAACTGAAAATTATGATGAAAACATCATTGCAGAAAATATCACGCTCCACATACATGGAGCTCTTCCCACATACACAGATCACATACAAAGAGCACTTTTTGAGTAGAATAGCTCTCCATGTATGCTCCTGACTGTTGGCGTTTTACAGATATAACGAGGAAAATTCATTGTACATAGGCAATAACAACTTAATCGCTCGTAATTCTTAGAGATGAAAATAAACAAATATTAACTTGAATGTGAGGTATTTTGTAGTTGCAGAATCTGATGGTATGTGGACTAAAAATAATTGGAAAAAATCATCATGTCTCAAAATGTCTAGCTGACTTATTCAAACAATTGTTCCGCACATCCGTTTTGTATAAACAGAAAACTAATTGACATGAAGAAAATACAGGAAATATAACATGAAGCACAGTCAATCTAATGAATTCCATTTCTGGTCCGATTTTCAATGGACAAAGTAATTGGGAATATCCTTACTCAGAGTAGAATATCACGCGTCAATGTGGTTCAGATTAGAATATCAAACGTCAATGTGGTTCAGATTAGAATATCAGGCTTCAGGGTGGTTCAGATTAGAATATCAGGCTTCAAGGTGGTGCAGAGTTCTACACGTGATTTAAATTTTATAACAAAAGAGTGCCACATTTTGGAGAAAATCAGATAGAGTATCTAGTTTCCACTTATAACTAGTCCCGTAAGTTCTTCATATATGCGACGTGTCATTTACAGAAGGATGTCTCAATGCCACTCTGTAAGCCTTTCGTTTCTGTGCAAGCTATCAAGCCACTTAATGTGTCTTTTTATGTCCAAAATACGTCAACTTGGGGTTGTCTAAAACAGTTTTGAGAAGCAAGTCGTTTTCTATACTCAGATATTTGCGTGACCTAGATGCTAGACTGAAGACGCATGTGTCACAACGAAAGGCACAGATAGTACAGCTAAAATGTAAACCATGACACAATGAATTTCGTTCTCCAAACAACATTCTGTTAATCTGTAGGAGTTTGATAAACGTATATGAGCATCAGAACTGATAATATAACAGAGATATCCAGACAAGAATAGATTACAAGAAGAATGAAATAGTGTTCACAATAGAAACAGGGAGGAAAATACGATCAATTGTAATCTTTGTGACAATTTTTCATTACTTGCGCTCTGCTAAAATTTTGTTGTTTTTATCTTGTCCCCTAGAGAAGCGTACTATTCATAACAAACGGGGAAATCACACAAAGAATGCGGGGCAAGAACAGTGGGATCGCTCTACTTCATACTCCTTCCCAGCCAGTTCTCAATTAATGTCAGCTCTGGTCGTGTTTCCAATCAGCATCTCTAGCTAGTATGAAACTCCTTGATTGGACCATGTCGTGTTCTCATTATGTGAGTGAAAAGAGCACGAGTCATTAATTTCATTAACTTTAGCTGCCGAAAGAAATGAGGCCAAGTCCGCTATTCAAAATTTGGCGACGGTTAGAAATAAATGCAAACTCTAATATGGAAGGAATGTGGGACGAAGATGCAGTATTTTGACAAGATTAATGTAATGTCGTGTGGGAGGGGCAAGAGATGATTCAACTTGGATACTCCAGGCAAGGCCGTACATATTTTCTCCTCAAAGGGGGAGGGGATAACTTGAAGGGGAAAAAGGTCATTCGGGGATTTTTATGTGTCAGATCCTCTATTTGATGATAGATTTGATTACATTTTTGTGTAAAACTGCTTAAGTGGTTGTCTTTTTTGTTACTTTTTATCCATCTTTTGACCGTTCCTATTACAAAATATTCATATTCCGATTTCGATTTGCTAAGGAGAGGGGTTGATCACATTCAACCCCCACCACCCCCCACCCCCACCCCTTTAATCTACGGACCTGAACAGCCAATAAAGATATCAGCTACCTGATCTGGTATGCAAGTTTAGGAATTAACCCCTGCAGATTTGTAGAATGTAGTCATGAGAACGCAATGCATTTTGTTATGATTTGTATGTCAATTGCGATACCTGTACTTTTTCCCATAGTACATCAGGTTTCAGTTGCTTACATGCCTTTTAATCTACAGGACGAGGCAGTCAACCCTGCCTATAAAACATACATTTGTCGTCTCTTACATCAAACATGGCAAATCACAGTATCACTATATTTTCTCCCATTTCTGGATCTGATCTCAGGTAGTAATTATTATGATGTAAGGTAAAGGTAGATCCCTCGTCGGGGATGAAGATAATTCTTTATGTACTGAACCACAGCAACTATTAGGTGGGGTGACCAGTTCCCTTCCTTGCTGTTTGTACATCCCCTAACTCATGTGTTAGTCATTACAGACCCTACTCATTTACAGCTGAGTCGGCTGGATGTGTTGTCGTGTCAAGCGAGAAATCGTTTTGTGTGTGTGTGGTGTGTGTGTGTGCGTGCGTGCGTGTGTGTGTGTCAGGACATGGTTTCGAACCTGGCACGCTGTAACCCGGCGATAGCAAGCAGGCTCTATAAAGTGATCTAGAAGCAATGCTGAAGTTGGATGTGTGAGGCTCAAGGGCAAAGGTGTAAACTATGGCGTAACGCATTCTGTTCTCCAGATTGCATCCTACTAATTTGCAAGAGTTTGAGAACGAACGCGGAATAAAAAGTCACACACGACAGAAATCACACAAGACTAAAAGTCACACAAGACAAAAGACACACGAGACAGAAATCACACCAGAATCATATACGACAATATGCATATAGTCGTCACCCTCGCTAATAGAAGACCAACAAACATAATCAAAGCCAGCCTATTTATGTTATTGGGTTCTTTTTTTCTCGTGCATTTCGTAGTTGTGTTAGCAGGTGGCACAGATATTTTAAGCGAATAAATAAACTCCAGTGTCGGGAAACAACCATATACTGCAAATGCGAAGGCTGGAGTAAATGACCGAAAATATTTGCGTTATCAATATTTGTAAATAAAACATACTAGAAACGTTACACATCGGCAGACGACGTGTGGACTACCAAACTTCATCAGGACGAAAGACAACAAACAGAAACAATAAATATACTAGACGTGTGATTATTCTTTACTGTTTTACTAAAGCAGTTGTCTCTTATGTTCTGACTTGGGTCGTTATCCTTTATCTACTCTGGATACAACTGTGTCAATCACGTGATCTTTGACAAATCACACCTTGCCATGAACATAGTCTACTGGCCTATTCTTCTTCTTCTGCGTTCGTTCTCAAACTCCTGCAGATTAGCAGGATGTAGTCCGGATAACAGAATGCGTTGTGTCATGGTTTACAGCATTGCTGCGATATATGCGCCTTTCGGCCTGACACATTCGAATTCAGCATGGCTTTGGGTCACTGACCCTATATGGAATCGGACAGCCCTATATGGGATGGGTCTATTATATATTCTGATATTTCCAGATGGACTCACACTAAGAAAATACATATTTAAAATATATTTTTCTTTCAATTTAACTTAACGATCACTCGCTACTCTCTTGTCCACCATTTCCACTCGTCATGCCATGTCTGTCTTCTCTTACCTTACTCGATTCTTCCATTTTTAATCTTCTCTAACTGATGACATGTTTCATACCACGTTTTAATATTGTCCTCATACCATCGTCACACCGGCATATGTGCTTTCTTAAGTATAGCATATTACTGTTTTTTTCGTTTGTTGTCATTCGTCCTGATGAAGGCCTGTCGCTGTGTCTCTGTGCTAATGTGTTTTAGTTACAAATATTGGTAACACGTGCACATATTTACATTCATTTTTGCAAATTATGTAAATGGAAACCAACGAAAAATATGGCAGTAATCAAAATAACCACTTCTGAAGGCTTGATTTGTTTCTGCGTGTTGGTCTTCTTTTGTCTTTTATCTAGGTCAGAGGTTCCCAATAATTTTCATTCCACCACCCACTTTGGAAGACATAAATGTTGCAACAGAGAACATGAAATTAATATGAAGTTTCATACAATGCTCTGAATATGAAAATTAGGAATACAGATTGCATTACTTTAATAAGAATCTTGCTGTAATAATTAAAACAACATAAAATTTATTACAAAAAATGTTACAAAATCACGAAAATAGTTAATTTTAAAATATATATTACTGATTTCTTCTATAAGGAATCGCTGGTCCCTATACCGTTGAAAGCCCCCTCCCCCAACCATTGCTTCAAACCCCCCACCCCACCCACAGAAGACATCAGCGCTCTCTTGATGGTGGTACCACCCACTTTAGCTACCTATATTCTAGGATCATGGTACCGTACAATATTTATGACAATGATTATGATGATGATGATGTCCCTTATTGGCAATAAATGAGGGACACGGTGTAAAATGAAAGAACATTAGGTTTCATGTTTGTGAGTCTGCAGATGGCCGTGTCCAATCTAGGCTCGGAACAAGTATGTAGTAGTGTATACGTGAATGTAGAATGTTTGAAGGTAAAGTAATGTTGAGTATTTTTCCATACGTTGTGATCTGTTTCAGAATGCCCGAAGTGTACTACACTTTTCAAAATGTGTAATACCTGCACTGATCGGGTCAAGGGAGGCAGGGGGGGTCAAGGCTTATTGTTTCAGAAAAACAACGATAAACACTGCAGTGCTTGAGAGATTGCTTCAAATTATCTACAATAGCTTTCTTTTCTTCATAATGACTTGTGTATCATTTTGAATTTCTACTTCTATGTGATGGTATAGTAATTTTCCAGCAATAAAATATTCTTAGTTACCTCTGATATGGTAAGCCACAGTGTAGCTATTATTTGCTCTCATTTCATGCCCAGGTGACACACGAGTACGTGGTAAATATAATTAGTTACCTATTATAGGGTAGACCACAATATAGCTATTATTTGCTACCATTTGGTGTAATGGTAACACAGGAGTATCTGGAGAATATGATTACAAGCATGTTCTCTGTTTGCTGCTTTGTTTACATATATATATATTTAATTGTTGTGTTCCAACTCTTTTCAGTATTAACATCAAATTGCGTGTACATATTTTATTATAGTGTAGCTCTCCCTGCATCACATTGTGTGTACATATTTATTCTAGTTCTGTATTCTCTGCATCAAATTGTGTGTAGATATATGATTCTAGTTCAGTATTCTCTGCATCAAATTGTGTGTAGATATTTGATTCTAGTTCAGTATTCTGTGCATTAAATTGTGTGTAGATATTTGATTCTAGTTCAGTATTCTCTGCATCAAATTGTGTGTAGATATTTGATTCTAGTTCAGTATTCTCTGCATCAAATTGTGTGTAGATATTTGATTCTAGTTCAGTATTCTCTGCATCAAATTGTGTGTAGATATTTGATTCTAGTTCAGTATTCTCTGCATCAAATTGTGTGTAGATATTTGATTCTAGTTCAGTATTCTCTGCATCAAATTGTGTGTAGATATATTTTTATAGTTCAGTTTTCGCCGCATCAAACTTCTTCAACTTGGAAGTTCCCCAGAGACAACTATAGGCTTACAATCTTGACGCAGATAATATTATTTTTTCTGCTGCGTTTATAATAAACATCTACTTATTAGCAAGATCTACTTCAGATAAGTCATCAATCAAAAATTCCTAACAGAATTCACAATGACACTTTTTTGACGTTTTTTAAAAATTATTGTTGGATTTCGGTTGGTCACTATTCACATATTTGGAATCGCATGCCAGAAATAGTTATTTAAAAAGAATTTCCAACAGAATTAATTAGGACCCTTTTTTGGGACGTTTCTTTTTATTTATTTTTTTAATTCGGTTGGTCTCTATTTACATACTTGGAATCTAAATCTAAAATTGGAATCGCATGCCAAAAATAGTCAATGTAGCACATAAATAGTCATCAACCGAAACCCAACAATAGTCAAAAACGTCACGAATTGGGCCCTAATTAATTCTGTTGGAAGGACTTCGAAAGCCGAAGCTCTCGTCTGAGTCCTCGCTTTCCAGTATTGGGTTATTTCCCGACTCCAGAGTTTTATCTCGCAAAAATAAGGCACTATGTCCTAACAGGTGCAGGTCTGCCGATGCTGTCTGAATGAACCCAAATTATATCAATGTCAACAGGGACCACAGACAATGCACTGGCGCAAACTTGTCATTGCCGTAGTGATGTGACTAATTGGCTGAGAATTTATATTGCTTCATTAACATTGAAAGTGGTCCCTGCAGGATTTCTGTAAAAGTTTGGATGTGTCTCCCTGATCAGGCTGAAGATGAGAACACGCCTCACTCCATATCAATGAACACTCGACGCAATTATAAATATTTCGTGCTATAACTTGGATAATATCATTTGAAATGATTTGCTGTAATCGTGTGAGATAAACTTCAAAAAGAATTCAAATAAAATTACTATTGTTCATGTGGTGTCTGACTCAATCTGATCGTTATCTGTTCATAAGGGGCCTATGATTTCTTTAGACATTTCAATCTGACCGTTATCTGCTCATGATTTCTCTACACATTTCAATCTGGCCGTTTTCTGTTCATATTATTTCTTTAGACACTTCAATCTGACCGTTATCTGCTCATTTGATTTTTCTAGACACTTCAATCTGACCGCTATCTGTTCATATTATTTATTTAGACACTTCAATCTGACCGTTATCTGTTTATATTATGTCTCTAAACATTTCAATCTGACCGTTATCTGTTCATTTGATTTCACTAGACATTTCAATATGACTGTTATCTGTTCATATTATGTCTCTAAACATTTTAATATGACAGTTGTCTGTTCATATTATTTCTCTAAACATTTCAATATGACTGTTATCTGTTTATATTATTTCTCTAAACATTTCAATATGACTGTTATCTGTTTATATTATTTCTCTAAACATTTCAATATGACTGTTATCTGTTCATATTATGTCTCTAAACATTTCAATATGACTGTTATCTGTTCATATTATTTCTCTAAACATTTCAATATGACAGTTGTCTGTTCATATTATTTCTCTAAACATTTCAATATGACTGTTATCTGTTTATATAATTTCTCTAAACATTTCAATATGACTGTTATCTGTTTATATTATTTCTATAAACATTTCAATATGACAGTGGTCTGTTCATATTATGTCTCTAAACATTTCAATATGACTGTTATCTGTTTATATTATTTCTCTAAACATTTCAATATGACTGTTATCTGTTCATATTATTTCTCTTGATATATTTCTTTTTCTTTTACTTTTAATCACTAGCACCCGTATAGATTATAAGTAAACGTATTATGGTCTTACCAGTGGCATGTTATTTCATTCACCAATCAACATAGTAATTTTACAAAGTTAGATTATTCACTATTTTCAAAATATATGACTAGATATGTGCCTACACCAGTTTTATATTTATACAATGTACTATCTAACTTGAATAGAATGTTTGAGGTAAGCTATACATGTCACGAGATGAGACCCGTCGGAGAAATGAAGATAACAATGAGGTAAGACTATCTCGTCAAGACTACATCAAGAGGCATGAAACTAGATGGTTTGGTTACGTCATGAGAATCGGACCTACGAAAACCGGCCCTTCGTGTAATACATCAGCAGATGACCGGGCTACAAGGAACAAGGAAGACCAAGAGCTAGATGCGCAGAGACAATCAAGGAAACATTAAATAGACACAGGCTAATCATGGCCAATGCAACTCAAATGGCCAAAGACATAAACTCTGAATCCCCCCCCCCCCCCACGACGCCTTGCAGCACAAATGGAAATGACAATAGATAGACAGATAGACAGGCAGGCAGGCAGGCAGACAGACATATATTTATTTGTATAAGCTATTATTTGAAGCAACATTGTTCTGTCTCTACGTTATTTATGTTTACAAGAAGGCCTTTAGGTCCTTGTGTAAGAATATGCATGTTCTATATTTGTGTTCCTGAGGATACTTTAATACTTGTACGGGATGTTCGTTGATGTAATAGTCCTTGTCTCGATTGGTCTGTTCTCAGTGACTTAGTACACAGGCTGAAAGTCTTGACCGCGCCACATCTTTTTTTGGGGATGTGGTTGGTCAAGTACGGAAAACCTGTTTACCTGTGTTGCAAAGCGATTCGGTGCTGCTAGAACAGACCTGATTCAATTCCCGTCAGCTGTAAGACAGACAGACAGATAGATAGATAGATGGAATCTCTGACTTGACATAACACCATCACAAGGATACCGACTACTTTTAATTCTTTTACCCAAGTACGGATCTCTAATTAGAAGGACATAACGCTTGTGTGGTGCCCGTGCTCGAGAGGGGAGGGTGAGTGTATTAGCAGCACTGTTACGCGTAACGCAATCCGCTGGAGTCGACCAAGAAAGTTTTAGTGTGAGGTTGGCTCTCCATCCGACAGGAGATCTAAGTGACCCAGATGCCAAGCTGGTCAGATGGTTCTGTTCGAACGTCGCAGATACCATAGTAAGCTGTAAACCATGACCCAACCAATCACGTACTCCAGACTACATACTTCTACGATGCGAGAATTTGATAAAGAAAGCAAAACAATAAGAGGCAATGTAAGATACGGGATTTACATGATCAAAGTAAAGGATGGTTAGAAACATAAACAATTAGAGTTCCTTTACAGTATATACGTTTTCTGTCTGCTCGGTGATAGGTTCTGATTCGACGATAGAGTGAGTAGTCGGTTGGCTCACACGTGGTTTCACCCGTCTGTTAGACAAAGAAAAGTCTAATATGACATGACATGTCACAGGAAGCAGATGAAGAGGTTTTAAGGTGAAGTTAGCTCACCCTTTCCCCCCAGTGGGTCAAAGTGAACCAGAACCATTGCTGAAGGCAGATATGTGTGATCGAAAGGCGCAGCTATCACAGCAGAGCTGTAAACCATGTCATAGCACATACCGTCCTCTTGACTACTGATTAACTACTGTTAATCTTAATCAGTAGGGGTTTCTTGACGAACGCAGAAGATAAAGAGAGAGCTCGTAGACGTCATATATAAGATATTGTTCATTGTAATCTGTGGCGAAGTGGTAAAGAGCGCGGCTGTGACGCCAAAGGTACCGAGTTCGTTCCTCACCACAGGCAATTGTGCATCCGGACCGTTCAGAAAGCAATGGAAACCTACTGAACGTGTTTATATTGCCTAGAAAATCACCACAGCCAACAAATGCTGGGTTGATAGCTACGTCCTGGTTAGGATATGCTACCAATTTTAGATGGAAAGGTGCAGGACGAGTCTGTAACGATCAAGACACCGGATTCATATCCTGCCGTAGACGAATGTGCATCTGGAACGTTCAGAAATGAATGGCACACTACTGTACGTATTTCCATTGCCTAGATAATCATACAGTAAAAAAATGCAGAGTTGATGACTGCGTCTTGAATAGAATATGCTTGGATTGTTATTAATATTCTTGTAATATGACTTACTCTCTCCACAACGGTGTCTTCTCAATGAACTCCCTAAACTTTTCTCTGTTTTCCAATTCGTGCTATTTTTAATGTCGTCATTCCATCGTCTTCTTGGTTTGCCCTTTCTCCTTTACCCAGGTGCTCTGCCATCCATTATTTGTCTTTCTAAACAATTGATTTTTTATATGAGTAAGTAGGTGTAGTTTTATTTTTGCTTTTGTGTTTAATAACCAACATTCTGACATTTTAAATGTGTTTATAATACCTGAGTTTCTATTTTTCCCTCCTTCCTTGATATTCCAAGTATCTTTATCCTTTCATCTCAAAGGCGTTGATCTTCTTTGCTGCCGATTTAGTTAGGGTCCATGTTTCACAGCCGTGTGTTGCAACCGGAAAAAAATAAACGGTCTTAGCATTAGCAGTTTCGTTTCTAGTCTGTTGTTTTTCTATATGTTTGTTTGTTTTGCGTTCGCTCCATTGTAACCAGCACGGATATCCATGCGATTTCCGCCGGGAGCGTGATTACGTTGTGAGTTTATGTTTTCAACGTGTCATTTTACAATATGCCATTGCCAATATCTTCCTTATTTTTGTCATACAATCTCCTACACAGTTGATGTTTGCTCCTAAGTTTTTTAGTTTATCCACACGCTCTCTCTCTGTAGTGTCTATTCTGATTATTTGGTTGTTGTATCATTTGACATGATTTTTAATTTTGCGCGTTTAAATATAAGTTTTGTGATTCGCTTTTTTGTTTGTATTCTTGATTAGTTATTCCAATTCCTTTATATCATTTGAAAGAAGTACAGTCTCGTCTCTGTATCGTAGTTCAGGGATTTTACCACCAATGTTTTTAACCTGGTAGTCAGCGTTGTGTATGTCTTTTCTCACATTCCTCATTATATTTTCTGCGTAGTTGTTGAACAGATATGGAAGAGTATGCATCCCTGCCGTACTCCACTCTGTACCTCAAACGACTCTGAGAGATCATCCTCTAACTTCACTGCAGTCTTTTGATCTTGTTAAAGTTCTTCTATTAGATGAATTAGATGTCGCGGGAAACCCGTTATTAATATTACATGTTCTATTAATGCTGCTGAAAATTGTTCAATATTTTTATAAGCTCAAAAATGTATCAGAAAACTCATAGTGATATAAATGAACACCAAATAAGTGTGTGATTAGAACCAACCGTTATAGTGACGTCACAAATCCCGTCGCATGTCCATTGATCTAGAGATCCATAATGCATCAAACAAAATGTTTTTATATATTTCTTCTTGCTTGACCTCCTTCATGCTGTCGTTTTAATTATCTTCAACAAACAATCAAAATAAAAAATCGAACTTGGAGAGAATGACGTGACAGTCCGAGAAGTTGATCAATAAATACAATCAGCGTGGAAAAACTACAGACACAGAAATGATAATATTATGACGAAGTGACACAATACTAAAAAAAGATTTATTTTTGGTTTTGCTAATTACAATTTCTGGTGGATCTGTTGATTCACTTCATTCAACATAAAAAAGTACATTTATTTTACTTGGACATAATCTTAAAATTAAACCCACTTCTTTCATTCATTTTCTGCATCAATTTTTAACAAATAGCTTCAATTGTATGTAATCATGCAACTTTCAATCACATATTGGCGCAGGGGTCTTAAATGCGTGAATGTCTGCGTTGACGAATCGGTTAGCAAGATCTTACCCCATATTCGTTGTAGACTAGCAGCAACAGAGTTGCTGCAGGTTAATATGGAATTTAAAAAATGGTGACTTCTTCTTTCGTTCGCTAATAATGTCTATATCTGCAGTGTTGTTTCTTGTATAAATTGAACAGTTTTTCCATTTCTTGTTTTGTACCATAAAGTTTAACATTCATAGGTGTATCAGAAGGACATTATGTGCACCTTAATGTCTCATAGTGTGCACATACTTAATAGTGAATAGTGTGCACATATTCTGACGTCTGGTTGGCTTGCCCACATGTACACTTTGCTGTTCTGCCAATTTTAAATTGTGTATACATATGGTTGTGTAGTCTATTGTGCCCATTTCTTAATCGAAATTTGATGACCTGCTCCTGTCTGTTAAGTATGTGGTAGTCGTCACGTGAAGGTAAGTTTGGCTTTCGTTGTACCTTTAACATGGATTTCTTTTGGTGATAGCTGATTGGTACATCCGGTTGCCGCATGTTTGGACCTTCCTTGGTGAGTTGATCAGCTCTCTCATTTCCTGCTATTCCACAGTGTGATGGAATCCATTGCAGTACAATTCTACACCTATTTTGTACTATGGACAATACCTCTTTGAACTCTGGTAGCTTATTGGATTTTAGTGCCTCGAGTACTCACCGTGCATCTGTAAGTATTACATTAGGGTGAGAGGTCATGGCCGATATTAATATTTTCTCTGCAGCTGCAATAATAGCTTTGACTTCAGATTCATAATTGTTGCAGTAAATCCAACTTGCTCTGCTCTGTCGAGATAGTGGTATTTGTCTTTTGGTTGGTCGACTTTCCTGATGGTTTTGATGAGTGTCCTCTTTTTTCTTGGTAGGTGATTTCTTGGTCTTTTTGTTCCTGTGTTGCTCCATCCTTTACCAATCTATCTGCCTCTTCATTTCCTGGTATGCCACAGTGGGATGGTATCCACTGTAGTATTGTCCTTCTTTGGATGCTCACTTCTCGCATGTCTTCCTTCAGCTCTGGCAGTTCATCACTCTCAAGGGCATGTAGGACAGACATAGCATCAGTAAGAAATACCACCTGTTGACATTGTCTTGTTGTGCTTTTAATTATTTCTGCAGCCATGTTTAAAGCATGTACGTCTGCAGAGTAGTTGAAGCAGAATATTCCTGTTGGTGAAAATGTGGACTAATTTTCTTTTTCTGGTGGTTCTGATTGTGAGATTTGGGTATTGCTCCCACGGAACTGGAAAAAGTGTTGGTGATATCTGGTAGTTCATCCTTATATTTTCTGTTAATTTTTTTGGATCGGTGTATAAAACTGTTCCTCTTCAGTCTTCCACTGGCTAGGTCACTGTGTCTGGTCTTCATTGGATGTGCTGGCATGCTCTTGTAGTTTTCTGCATGGACCATGGTCTTAGTGTCTCGCCTGTATGGTAAGGGGGTGATGCTTGTAAGTTTTTCCATTTCATTTATGGGAGAGGCCTTCATGGCACCTGTGATAAGGCGAAGTGCATGATTGTGTACTTTGTTCAGAGCTTGTAGATGGAAGTTGGCTGCTGAAGTCCATGCTGTTGATCCATATTTTAGTATTGGTCTAATTGCACCTGTATTTACCTTCTTTAAAGTTGCTTCATTGGTCACCCAGTTTGTTCCTGCCAATTTCCTCAGGATGGCAAGTTTATTTCTTGACTTTGCTTCTATTTTCTCAATGTGAGGCCTCCATGTCAGTCTCTTATCCAGCGTAGTGCCCAAGTACACCGCCTCGTCTTCTGTTTGGATATGTACATTTCCAAGTTTTGTCTTTATTTGAGAGTCTGAAGAGTGCTGTTGAGAACGTTTCAGCATTTATCTTTACCATCCATTTCTCTGCCCATGCTGCTATGTTGTCTGCTAACTCTTGTATTTTTGTTGTTGGCGATCTTTAGATGTTATTCTACACGCCACACCACCAAAACATCAGCATTCATTGCAGCTCTTACACCTTATGGCAATTCACAAAGTATATCATTTATGAAGACAAAAAACAGAGTTGTAGACAATATTGAACCTTGAGGAACTCCATGTTTTAGGAGAACTTTTTTGCTATTGTATCCTTCCATATGGGTGCGAGTCTTGGACAATAAACAAACTGGAAAGTGGGAGATTGGAGGCAACAGAGATGTGGTTCTACAGAAGAATGCTGAGAATACCATGGACTGCCAGAAAAACTAATTTAGATGTGTTAAAAGAGTTAAATGAGAAACGGACCTTAATCAAGAATATAAGAAAAAGGCAATCTTCTTTTTTTTGGCCACTTCATGAGACAGGCAGGTTTAGAAAAAATAATCACAACAGGCAAGATTGAAGGCACCAGAGACAGAGGGCGACAACGTGAGAAAATATTAGACAGTTTGACAACCTGGCACGGCAAAGAAACAACAACGACTTTGATACATAATACTGTGGATAGAGAGCTGTGGAGAGCCATGACCGCCTACGCCACCCGGCATGGCACCTGATGATGATGATGATACTTCCATAGTGACTCTTGCTTTCCTATTGTGTAGGAAGGAACGGATCCACTTGCTCATGTTGCCCCCAATTCCGTTTCTTTGCAGCTTTATTATCATTCCATCTTTCCAGACCTTGTTAAAAGCTTTTTGGAGATCTATCCATAGTGTGAAAACTTTCTTCTTTTCTTGAAATGCATCTTCTATAATCTGGGACAGGGTGTTATTTTGTCTTCTGTGCTGTTACACTCTCTAAATGAAGCTTGGTCTGGTACCAATAGCTTCTCTGTTTCCAGGTACCATTTCAATCTTCTGTTGGTCATCCTTTCCATTGTATTGCAGACACAACTCGTTATGCTTATTGGTCGGTAACTGTCGGACTTCTGTTTGTCCTTTCCTTTTTTAATAATAGGACACATAAACGCTTCTCTCCACGACTGTGGTATATTGCCTGTCTCCCAACTATAGTTGTATATCTGTAATAATTTGTATATTGCTGCCTGTCCTAGGTTCCTAAGCATTTCATTGGTGACACCGTCCGGTCCTGGTGATTTTCTATCCTTCAATTTCCCTATAGATGCCTTTAATTCTTTTAGTGTGAATAGTTTTACATGACGTCTGGGCAGTTTGTGTTGTTGTTATCATCTTTTATTTCTTGACGGTTGTTTCGTTGTCTACATAAATTGATGGTAATTGTGCTTTCTTTTCTGTAAAATTCCGCAAGCTTGTCTGCTGCTTGTTTGCCAGAGTGGAATTTATCTGAATCTTCCAGCGTAATTTGTTGTCGCTGGGTATTGCTATCATCATTTATTTGCTTGATTAGTTTCCAAAGTTTCCTCCAGCTTCTTCTCTAGGTCTGGGGTTGAAGTGTTATGCCATCTTCTTGAGTAGAAAGTTGGTGGATCCTGTGGATTGTTCATGAGGATAAGATTATCATCTTGCCAACTTTTCCCCTTCTGTCTAAATTGTTATATTCCCAGCTTTGGAAGTGACTGTTAAAGTCTCCCACTGCCAGGAAGTGTTTGCTCGGGATGTTAATACTGGTCATGTTTAGTGGGATGTCATTTGGGCAGTAGAAGTTTAATATAGGCAGTTCAAGAAAGTTGTCTTTTATGTGGATTATCTGGTATTCAGCACCTTCCTCTTGTGTTTTCGTTTCTATGGCGTTAATGTTATCCTTGACTAGCGTTAGTATGCCGCCTTTCCTCCGTTCTTTCCTGTCTAATCTCAAGCATTGGTACCCTCGTATTGTGAAGGTTATTTTTTCGTTGAGATGGGTTTCCTGTATGCAGCAAATACTAATTTCTTTCTGGTGCAAGGTGTTTTCTAGATAGATTTTTGTTTGTTTTTAACTCCTTCTGCTTTGCAGTGCTCATTATTCAGAGGGGTTGTCTTCCTGTCTGGTTGGACAGTAGCTTTCCTTGTCAGCCTCCTGGCTCCACGAGGTAGACTAGAGGGACCTGCAGTAGTTGGGGGTGGATTCTATCGAAGTTCAGAATCCGGCACTGCTCCTGCCGAGTGAACTTCACAGGGCGAGCGCAATGACGTTTTTTTTAAAAATTGTGTCGTGCAGACATGTCAACTATTCGGGTTGCATGATACGATGGTTGCTGGTGCGCCACTCAGCCTGGTATCTCTGACTTCAGCACCTGTGCTTGCTTGTGCAGGACTGTGGTCCTGCTCGATATTGGATTGGCCCGACCAATCTTAGTTTCCATCTTCTTTTGGCTGGAATAAGCCCTATCTCCTCGTCAAGGAGTCGGCCTCGATGGGGCTGGATGACATCATGAAAATGCTTCTCCCTCGAGGGCCAGATAAATGGAACACATTATATAAAAAAACGCCCGTGTGTTGCCGGCACCCGAAAGGGGAGCAAAGAATAGCAACACTGTTTGCCTTCCACGCATGTCGTAAAAGGCGACTGAGGAGGTTATGGGGTGGAGTTGGCTGTCCCATCCCATATAGGGTCAGTGACCCAAAGCCATGCTGAAGTCGGATGTGTCAGGCCGAAAGGTGCAGATATCGCAGCAATGCTGTAAACCATGACACAACGCATTCCGTTCTCCGGACTACATCCTGCTAATATGCAGGAGTTTGAGAACGAACAAAGAAGAAGAAGATATAAAAAAACAGCTCACAAACACATGCATATATCACACAATGTCATTGGGTCAAAGGGCATGAGCCCATGGACCCCTGGATCAGCAACCAACCAACTATTGATATTTGCGTGATGTACTTAATCATTTCGTCGTTATTATTGGGGGGGGGCAAATTGGTACATTTTCTAAATGTACAACCCAGAGTTTGAGTATTTTCATCTCTGTCAGCGATGTTAAGCTTTCTATCTGTGCTTAGAAGAGAAACGTTCCTGAAGAAATAGGTCCATAAATTGTGCTGAATACAATTTCCGCGTATTATTGCTGTCAGCGTAATGATGTAACTCTTTGGCTTTGCTACTAAGCCATGAGTCTTGCATTCTTAGTTCTTTTTGCACTTTTTTCTTAGTTTACGTACAGTATCTTTCGCTGGTTGATGTGGGGACGTTTAGATTAGAGAGGTTTTTCAATGAGAGATTTTATCTGTACATCGTTTTCGTCAAACCAGTCTTGAAGCCTGCGAACATCAACGCCCACCACTTCTTCTGTAGTTATGTGGATAGTGTCACGGCGGCTTTCCAGATTTTTGGGACATCTGAGGAGTCGACTGTCAATGGTGCAATTTTGGTATGCATTTAGCTGCGCAAAAGCTGTTTATAAAGTGGATCTTCCAATTTGGAGATGTCGAGATGTTTTGACTGTTTGCTATATTGAGGTCGTAGATGTGGTGTATGGAGCTCATTTTGGAATCTAGCAGTCTATGGTTTGTCCAGCAGTCTGCGCTACACGTGGATTTAGTGATTCTCACATCCTTCTTATGACGCGTTGTCTCACGAACACATAGTCAATTTGTTGCCACTGTTTTGATCGTGGGTGCATCCATGAAGTATTATTACGGTGAGGTAGTTGAAAGAATGTTGGAGATGACTAGGTTAAATCCTGCGCGTGTTTCGAACTAGTAGTTCTCCATTGTTACTGTATTTGTGAATTACATGCATCCCCAGATCACCATGCCAGGACGCCCAGTCCGAATCGATTCGTGTGTCAAAGTAACCAAGTATGATGAGTTTGTCGGATTTGAGGGTCTCTTATATCATTTTTCTCATCATTGAACTTTTCTTTTTGTTCATCGAGGTTCATAATAGTCTGGTCGTAAACGCTAACGAAATTTGCATGCCGCTTTTTTTTAGAAAGTAGAAGGCAAGAAGTAGATTAGATGATGAAGGCAAACTTATCAGCCAACCAGTCACTAATGTCCTTTGAAGGTCCAGTCAACTTTCTGGCTAGGCTAGATTTAATTGCAAAGCCTACTCCAGTTTCGTGTTTCACTTCTTTTTTCTGCCAGGTCAGAAGAAAGAATATCTAGCGCCATGTTCCACAAGTTCACCTTCCTCAGACACTCGTGTCTCGCTGACTGAAGCGATGTAAATTGTATACCTTGCTAGCTCTTTGAAACAAGTGATA
This sequence comes from Meghimatium bilineatum, assembly GCA_034231615.1. NCBI lineage: Eukaryota > Metazoa > Mollusca > Gastropoda > Stylommatophora > Philomycidae > Meghimatium > Meghimatium bilineatum. Next base: position 45,953,160 of record CM067322.1, on the reverse strand, counting down.
TACGTCTTTCTGGCCGTACGACCTCCATGCAGTCCAGTAAAGTGCACACATTCCATGCACCACTTGTGAGTGGACTCACATTAATTTTTATTGTTTTGTTATAATTTTTACCGCTGAGTAAGGATCCCCGTCAGCCGCCGTATGCTGGCCAGGGTCATGGTGTGGCAGGGAATGTTTAGGACACCTTTTCTAGCGCCTTCCTCTGGCTGAGGAGGAGAGCAGTGCTTTCCTGTATATGGCTGCTCAGCCGCCTAGACATCTGCAGGACTCCAGAGGTGCCTCATTGTCATTGGAGAACGATCACATGGCTTGAGCCGCCTATGTGCAGGTTTGTGATTATGGCTGTCATGTATCCACACTTGCCACTTTACCACTCGCCCATCGCCGCAGGACGTTTTTGTGAGGTTTGATGAGATGATGATGAAAGCCATGACTGGCGGTTAAAATTTGATTAATGTGAGAGAGAGTTACGCAATGTCGTCAGGTCAAATCTCTCCCCCTTACACATATGGTCTCAGCGGCAAGACAAGTCAAGACGACTGAGTGTGTGTCCGAGTATAGTAGATGACCAGGGTGCCTTACTGCCTCATCGTGCTCTTTGATGTTCTACGACGCTAGCTGAAGTATAGTAGGTGCCTTTCTTCCCATGTTAGTTGAACTTCTTTGCGCAGTCCACCGCATCCAGACCTTACATGCTAGGCAGGACATGGGCGCATATACCAGAAGCTATGGGTATAGATCCGATTTGCAGCCTTCACCGATTTTAAACGCCAAAATGGTTTCGGAGGTGTGGTTGCTGTTGCATGCGGACAGCGGTTATAATCTACTAGTAAAGGTTAGATAGAAGAATAGTTGAAGGAGGAAGAGTTTAGGTCTATTAACAGTTGAAGACTCCCCTATTCTGTCCAAGTGATCACTATGGCCGTTAAACATGATTTGATGTTTCTCCACCCCTGCCAAATTTTTCTGACTAGAAGACTAGTGGCAATCTGCTCATGTGATAAGGCACATTTATACCTGTAAAACCTAACGGGACTTTTTTGACGGAGTTTGCTCTCCATTTTGTTAGTGCTAAACATAATTATAGCTATCGGGTAAAGCTTGACCAGATGACATCGTGAATATGAGTGAACATAGCGGTGTGTAGATATTGACTGATGTGTGAACAGTTACACTATTCAAGGTTACATAATTTTTACTTCGCAAGCTTAAGAATACATAAAAAACACAAGTTAATAGTGTAATCAATCTTTAGCGAACAAAAGTAACATCCATTACTTGGAATATGTAACACGGTCGGAAAGCATAGTTCAGTGTATTTAAATACAATTTGGCGAGAGAAGAAAAATTCGCAGCCATCCTGCAGCCATGTTAATCACGTCATCCTATCTAATGAACAACTACCTACCTACAGCTACTGTACCATACATCGTTTACAACTACCTACCTACAGCTACTGTACCATACGTCGTTTACAACTACCTACCTACAGCTACTGTACCATACGTCGTTTACAACTACCTACCTACAGCTACTGTACCATACGTCGTTTACAACTACCTACCTAATATTACTGTACCATACGTCGTTTACAACTACCTACCTAATATTAGAGTACCATACGTCGTTTACAACCACCTACCTAATATTACAGTACCATACGTTGTTTACAACTACCTACCTAATATTAGAGTACCATACATTGTTTACAACTACCTACCTAATATTAGAGTACCATACGTTGTTTACAACTACCTACCTAATATTAGAGTACCATACGTTGTTTACAACTACCTACCTAATATTAGAGTACCATACGTTGTTTACAACTACCTACCTAATATTAGAGTACCATACGTCGTTTACAACTACCTACCTAATATTAGAGTACCATACGTTGTTTACAACTACCTACCTAATATTAGAGTACCATACGTCGTTTACAACTACCTACCTAATATTAGAGTACCATACGTTGTTTACAACTACCTACCTAATATTAGAGTACCATACGTCGTTTACAACCACCTACCTAATATTACAGTACCATACGTTGTTAACAAATAAAGAATATCTGATAATATGTAGCATATATCTGTTATGTTTTGTGTGTCCTCATTTATCTAACTGTTTGCATAAAGTATGGCACACTTCGACAAATCTGGTAGCGTAGCAAAATTTGTTTACAATTCACTATTGAAATGTTTACTAATGTTCACTTATTGCAGATTGAAGATAAATATTGTTATCGCCCTTTGGCTACTCATGTATGATCTGTCAACAAAATCTCGAAACGGTTCTCTTTTATAGTAGCGTTAATAATTTTAGTAGTGTTAATAATTTTATTAGCGTTAATAATGTTAGTAGTGTACATAATTTTATTATCGTTAATAATTTTAGTAGTGTTAATAATTTTAGTAGGGTTAATAATTTTAGTAGCGTTAATAATTTTAGTAGCGTTAATAATTTTAGTAGCGTTAATAATTTTAGTAGTGTTAATCATTTTAGTAGCGTTAATAATTTTAGTAGCTTTAACAGATTTAGTACTGTTAATCATTTTAATAGTGTTAATAAATTTTTTTAGTTTTAATAATTTTAACAATGTTGTAAATTTTATTTATGAAAATTGGCAAGTATGCAACACCAATGGGTGTATCAATAATTAACACAAAATTAACACAAGCCAAATATTTTCAATATCTAGAAAGATTTATTTTCTAAAATTGGAAGACTAGACAGAGAAATATAAACAAGGTATCAAAGAGCAAACACAGTGACTTATCAATTTTCACCATTACTTCTCCGCCTAAAGATCAAGATGAAACTTTAAAATAAAAACATATAGGTATAGTATCTAAAGTTTTTATATTTACACTGTGCTACCAATGTTAAACATAGTCTTTAAAAATCTCGAAGCAGAGGAAAATGGCTACGTGTGAAATAAAGTTTCTAAGAAAAGCTTCAAAACTAAACTAGATAGAATAGGAAATTAAGAAGTAAGCGAATGTAAGCAGTGTACTATATAATGCCCAGTCTGAAAGTGCTGCATTGAGACCAGTTTCATATTGTGATGAAACTTCCTAATCCAGAACCTCAAGCACAATATTCTCTTGATTCATCTGCTGAGAACAAGGGTGAACCGACATGTCTTTCATTGTCCGTCAGCATACAGTGATCCAGATTTTCACCATCAACCCCACACAGAATAACACATGAAGAACTAAATTACCTGGTTCATGATTTGGACATATCTAAGAACAAGGCAGAATTGCTCGGATCAATACTACACCAATGGAATCTTCTAGAAGAAGATCTCACAATTACTTCATATTGGAAGTGCCACCAGAAGTTGGAGCCTTCTTTCAGAGAGGAAATTAATCTGGCATTCTGTTACCAGATTCAGGACCTTATGAATACCTTAAAAATAACTTATGACCCACAACAATGGAGAGTTTGTAATTTCGTCGAAACTGAGTCTTAAAGCTGTGCTTTTGCACATGGAATCTATCTTCCATCTATTCCAGTAGCGCATGATGTCCACATGGAAGAAACATACGATAATTGAAAACAGATACTGAATTACATTGAATATAATAAATACAACTGGCAATTATGTGGTGATATGAATAAAGTTGCCATTTTAATTAAACTGCAGCAAGGATATACCAAATATATGCACTTTTTATATGAGTGGGATAGCTGAACAAGGGAATTGCACTACTTGCGGAAGGAATGAATTTTGGATTTGTAGACAAAGTGTAATAGTTAGAGAGAAGACTATCTAGCACTTAACACTGGACGAGTCTCACATTATCATGCTATCACCATGCTAACAACCAAGGTTGTTCTGGGACCGGACTTCCCCAGCTTTTTGATATTTGAATGAAAAATTATTTCTATTAAGTAAAGGAAAGATTAAAGAAGGAGTTTGTGTGAATCGACAGCTCTTAAAATATGACTTGCTCAACAACGTGCTGCAGGGTGATGCGAAACAAGCATGGAATGCTTTTCACCTAGTGTTCACCAACGTTTTTGGTAATGCTTTTGCAGAGAACTACAAAGGAAATAGTTGAAGACATGCTGATGAAATATCAGATAATTGGCTACAATATGTCTCTAAAGATCCAGTACTTGCATTCCCATCTGGATTTCTTTCATGAAAACTGTGGCATGGTTAGTGATCAACATGGTTGACGGTTTCATCAAGATATCGCAACAATGGAACAAATATACCAGGCAAAAATGATCAAATACAATGCCGGCTTACTATCACTGGACACTCTCCAGAGATGCTATCAAACAGCTGTACAAGAGAGAGGAGAAGAAATCTAAGATGTAGTCTATGATTTAATATTTTACAGGTATTGTCCGTTGCATTATTACTATTTGTATGCATTTCGTGATGTAACGATTCATTTTTGCAGATTACTAAAAGAAACTAGAGCCAAATTTGACGATCATATTCGTGCTTGGCACTACAAAATTGATAAGAAATCATTCATATCAATTCAGTAACATAAAAATATAAAAATGTGTTGAGCAGTGTTATCAGAGTGGGACAAAACACTGAAATCTGTCACATTCTGGTAACATACATCAAATAATTTACAAAGAAAAATCATAATGCAGAAACGGGGCTTGAACCAAATCCATTAAGATTAAACTTACTCGTCTTGCAACTTGAGACAACATGTTTTTCGTTTTCGCCAACACCAAATCCCTAAAAAGAATGCTATTTTATTCACAACTTACAACAATATATATTCTCAAGCTACTATGAATATGTTGATCGAAACACAGACAACAACAAAAACGCACACTGCACAGATATGTAGATTACTGGAGATTCGCACACATGTAATAAAACTTCCATGCTTCTGCATTCTATTGTTTATTTACTTATGAGTCATCTGAAGCAACCTTATTTATTTTTATGTGCCTTTATATTAACAGGTAGGCCTAATTGATCCAGCTTTAATTACGTGGGCAGCCGAATGTTTGTTGACGGAGACTGAATGAAAGAAATAAACACACGTATAGCAGTGGCAGCTAGGACATTTGCTAAATTAACTAATATCTGGAAATCAAAAGATCTAGGGACAAACACCAAACTAAAGCTATTTAACTCATGTATTGTATCAGTGCTAACGTATGGTAGTGAAATCTGGAAATCAACTCAAACAACAGACAACAAACTAAACAGCTTCGAAAACAAATGTCTACGCAAACTGATGAACATAAAATGGAGCGACTTCGTCACAAATAGTGATCTAAGAGACAAAACACACCAAGAGTATGTTTCAAACATCATAAGAAAACGAAGATGGAAATACCTTGGCCACGTTTTACGACTAGATGTAAAGAGAATAAACCAACAAGCTCTTATGTGGTCACCTGAAGGTAAAAGAAAAAGAGGAAGACCTAAAACAACCCTTAAAAACACCATTCTTAAAGAAGGGGAATTAATAGGCTATAAGACCATCCAGGAACTAAAGCTGCAGGCAGCGGACCACATCATATGGAGAACCAGAACCTCTGCCCTATGTGTCACTTGCGGCACGAAAGGAACAAACTAACTACTTGATCCTTATAGTAATGAAGCCTTCTGACACGTACTAATGTTAAAGGTATGAGGCTCTAGAGATATTTAGATACCTGTGCAGTCTGTGTATTGTTTTTGTGTATCTATCGACCAGTCAATATCCATAGTAGTTTGAGAATATACACATTGGAAGTTTTGACTAAAATTGTATCGTTTGTTTGGATGCGTTGTTGTCGAAAACAAAAAGAAAAACGTGTTTACTCATGTTGCGAGATGTTAGTGCCATCTGAGCGGACCTGGTTTCGAAGCTCAAAATATGTTCGTAAATATGAGGAAAACTAAATTATGACAAATGATAAAGCACAATCTCAACGAAAAATAATAATTGATTCCTATGCACTAAAAGACGTATAAAATTTCTATTATTTGGGTACACAAACATAAATAGTTCATGAAACTGCGCAGTAGAAATTAGGAGAAGGGTGATAATGTCGTTGTCAAAACCTGTCCAGATTAAATATCTTTGGCAAGGTATCAGCAGCAAAATAAAACTGTATAATAAGAACATGTGTATTCCCTTCGACAATATACTGATGTGAGGCTTGGACTCTTAAATAAAACAGTAGAAAAGAAAATTGCCGTCTTTTAATTGAAATGCTACAGAAAAATTGTACATATACCATGGATAGCAAAAAAACGACAAAGAAAGAAGTATTACGATCATTAAATGTCGAAGAAGAGTGGCTCCTACATAACAAGATAGCTGAACGTTTTGGTCATCTAAAGAGACATAACAGCATGGAAATACTAATAGCAGAAGAAAGAGTAAACGACAGCAGAGGAAGAGACGGACCAAGACGAAAATGGACAAATGATATATTTGACTGTTTAAAAATGTCGCTGGAGGAGACAGGTCAACTCGCCCAATATAGCAAGGTGTTCTAAAGGTCCATAAAGAAGACTACGTTCTGAAAAGAATATGCCACAAGATGATGATACATTTCAATGCCGCTGATTATTGTATACCTTCTGTAATGTTGCTTCATTCGTGTCCCAGATTGTTCCTTCTAATTGCTGCAGGCTGACAAATATTTTTCTTGCGTTTGCTTCCATTTTCTGAATGTGAGGCCTCCATGTCAATCTCGTCTAGTATAGTGCATGGGTAAACGGCACCACTTCTTTTTTGATACGTGAATTTCCATCTTTTATCGATCTGCTTTGTCCTTATTTGAGAGCGTGAAGAATATTTCTGAGGATTTTTCAGCATTGATCATTATTATCCATTTCTCTTACCATGCTGTTATGTTGTCTGCTGCTTTTTGGTTTCTTGTTTGCGATCTCTAGATGTTCTTCTACATACCACACTACCAAGTCATCTGTATTCGTGGCGGCTTCTACACCATGTGTGACAGTTCGCAGCTTAGATAATTTATGAACACAAGAAACATAGTTGGAGATAATTCGCTGAGGAATTTCATGATTTATGATAATTTTTTAGCTGTTGTGACCTTCCATACCGACCATTGTTTTCCAAATGTCTATGAAGGATCGAATCTACTTACTCATTTTACCCCTGATTCTGTTTCTTTACAGCTTATGTTTCTTTATAGTCCATCTTTCCGGATCTTGTCAAGTGCGTATTGGAGGTCTATCCAAATGGTTAAAGTTTCTTTGTTTTCCTGTACTAACATTTGTTGGGTCATCCCATTCAACGGTCAGAACCATAGTTCTGCCCAAGAAAGCAAATGTGCTGAAGTCGAATATAACAGGCAGAGAGGCATCCCAGCAACGATGGTATCGTGCAATCTGATTACATAGCAGGCATTTTTTTTTAGAAATACAAATATACTCTTATGCTGACGGTATAACAGACGCTAGTCCACTATTTGCAGAATTAAAGACCAATGCTGAAAAAAATGGACACAAATAAAGATCATCTTAAATAATTAACACTGTGTTTCAGGTATTCCTGCCACACCGATCCCTGTCTGATACATGCATTTAGAAATTCGTTCTTCATTTTCTTAATAATGTGGACTCATTGTTGAAAAACTGAAATCCAACATGCGAAACACAACTTGTAACAGGTTGAAAAGATGTTTTTCTTATCTAACTTTCAACTCATGTGGAGCATAGGTCCTCAACAATCCTCTACTATCCTGTCTTATCACTAGATATTGCATCCATATCTTTCTGTCTTAGACATTATTTATCCTGTTTTCAATTGGATAGTTTAAGATTTTGGATTTCTTTTCTAGTAGTCATAATAGGTGCAGTTGTTTTTTTTTCTAGTGGGGAGGGTTTTGATTTTCTATTGTACCTAACACCCATCGAAAGTGGAGAGACGATAATAACATTATAGCCTTTCGTAAGAGGCGACAAAGCAGGTAAATCTGCAAATCTGCTGGAATTTGCGAACGAAAACAGAAGTATAACAATGCATGTAGATGTAGGGTAGTATAACAATGCTGGTAGATGTAGGGTAGTATAACAACGTTGGTAGATGTAAAGAAGAAGTATAACAACTTAGGTAGATGTAAAGAATTATAATAACGCAGGTAGATGTAAAGAATTATAATAACGCAGGTAGATGTAAAGAATTATAATAACGCAGGTAGATGTAAAGAAGAAGTATAACAACTTAGGTAGATGTAAAGAATTATAATAACGCAGGTAGAGGTAAAGAAGAAGTATAACAACGCAGGTAGATGTAGGGAAGTATAACAATGCAGGTAGATGTAGTGAAGTATAACAGCACAGGTAGATGTCGGGAAGAAGTATAACAAAGAAGATAGATGTAGAGAAGTAGTTTAACAATGCAGGTAAATGTATATGAAAATATCTCATCTATTTCTGCGGTTTGCTGAGTGACGATCCAGCGAAGCAATGAATAGCAATGCTGTCAAACATATCGCCCAATATTCTCATGCTTCCTATTTGAATGTATGTGTACAAGCTATTATTTGAAGCAACATTGTTATGTCTCTATGTTATGTATGTTTACAAGAAGGCCTTTAAGACATTGTAGTACAAATATGGTTGCTATATGTTTGTGTTCCTGTGGATACTTCAATACGTGTTCGTAGTTGTAATGATCCCTGATTTGGTTGGTCCGTTCTGAGTGGATTGAGTACACGGGTTGAAGGTCTTATCGAGATATCATCTGTTTTGGGGGATGTGGTTGGTCAAGCACAAAAAAATCTGTTTACTTGAGTTTCAAGGCGATTCAGGGCCATTAGAACGGACCTGGCTCAATTCCCATCAGCAGCAAGAATTATTTTCATTTATCCCCCATGCTTGAATTTACTCATATCGCCAGATGCGACTTAAAAATATCATACCTTAGGTTGACTGCATCGAACCGTTAAACAACATATAGATTCATTCCATATTTAAGTCTGATGTATCGGGACTTCTTCCTCGGCGCTCGTTCTTAAACTTTTGCAGATTGGCCGGATCTAATCAGTAGAAAGGAATGATTTAATTCAACTCTTACTGCTTTTTTGCCCCTTCTGGCCGACAGAACAACATGGGTATGTGTTATTTTTACCCTGTAAGGTATGGGACAGCCAGCACCATCCACAAAACCTGTTTAGTTGCCTCCTACGACATGCATTATTGCTATATTGCTACACATGGTTCTCCTTACAGATCGGGGCAACAGACGAAATATGCCTGATCAAACGTCTTGGATATCATTGCCACATTATGAACAACGAAACAGCTCAAACTTGTACAAATATATTATGAATATATGCATGAGCTGGTGAGTACAAGCTTAATAAGAACATTCTCACATACATCACAAATTACAAGTTACTCATGAAAGCTAATGTCGGAGTTGATGATCGAGTGACACAACCTAATTACGTAATGAACATTCATTAACACTAGAAATTTAATAAATCTTAGGTATCCTAGCAACTGTAACCATTTATCTCATGTAAAGGAATGTCACTGATATGGAATTTATCTCAGAGCTGAACATTCAATATTATCAGATCAGCAAGACGCGTTTGAAGTTTAAACACACAGAACTATTAAGTAGGAAGCGAACAGTTTTAATATTCTGTAGCAACACAAGTATTTCAGTTATAGACACTAAACATACATTGTTGAGCTGCTCAAATGTGGAATTTTATTCTAGCTAAATGTTTCCACAATGATTGATAAATTCCAGAGATAAAATATTTCTTCTTGCTAGATTAAAAATAATATCCGAACGTCTTCATGTGCACAAATGACGTCTTAGTATACTAGTATACTTCTGCCTTCGTTCTCAAAGTCCTACATATTAGGAGGACGTAAATAAAGAACGCAATGCGCTGTGTCAGGACTTACATATTTGCTGCGATACATGCGCCTTTAGTTCTTGCATATCCTACTTCAGAATGGCGTATGGGTTACTTTGACCTTGTGTGAGATGGGACAGCTATCCCACCCTATAATCTCCGCAGTGGCATCTTACGACATGCATGGAAGATAAACAGTGTTGCTATTCTTTATACTCCTTTCAGGCCCCGGAATGTTTCGGGCGAGAGGATCTTCACTTTGACCCTCTATGAGACAGGATAGCCAAATCCCCCTCCCACTTCCCCTCCCCAAACCCTCATCAGTCAACATGCATGGCAGGCAACTTAGTTGCTATTCCTTGCTATCTTTTCGACTCTAGTTAATTTAATTTCATTCATTCATTTTCCTTTAGCTCTTAAGTTGGCGCATGGGGCAGTGGTCAGATATCTCCAATTTTGTCTATTCAAAGCTATTGTGAATATTAGTTATCCTACAAGGATTATACAAGGATCAATTATTATACTGAATATGTATATTTCATTTTCTCTGCTGTAAGATCATTCTTGTACAATCTATCTTCGTTGTTTAGGAACACCACTCAAATACATATTTCTGTTTTTGTTTCTTTCAGTTCCCTGTGGAACATAGGACTGTAACTCTGGCTTTCCAATAATTTCTGTGTTGTCGTGTCTTTAGTTGTTGTTGTTGTTCGTCCATCACAAGTGATGATGACCATTTGTTACATCCACTTTTGAAAATTCAATTTTAGTTATGTCCTTGATTATGAGTTCGTAGATGGCTAATGAGCCCTATTCGAGCTGTAAATGTCCTTGGACAGTTTGGACATGGAATAACGACTGTAGACGGATCTTGGTCTATCCGTGACTTTCTAGCTGCTCTCCGCTGTTGAGCTGCTGCATTTCTCTTCTTTTCACAAGATGATGCGCTCTTTATTTTAGAACGCCATGTAGATCTATTTTGTGCAAGTTCTTCCCATGTATCGTGGTCTATTTCAAAGGCTTTCAGTGAGTCCTTTAACGAGTCCTTGTAGCGCTTCCTTTGGCCACCTTGAGATCGTATACCCTTCTCTAGCTCACCATAGAGAAGTATCTTTGGCAGACGATGGTCTGGCATACGCACCAAATGACCTGCCCAACGAATCTGTGTCTGCATCAGGATCGTGTCAATGCTTGGGATACCAGATCTATCAAGGACAGTGGTATCTGGAATCTTGTCTTGCCATCTGATGTTCATAACTTTTCTGAGACAATTTGTATGAAAATGATTGAGTTTTTTCACATGATGTCTATACACAGTCCATGTTTCACTAGCGTAAAGCAGCACTGGAAGTACCACTGCTCTGTAAACTTTCAGCTTAGTCTGTAGGTTAATGCCATTTCTACGCCAAACATTTGCGTACAATCTGCCGAAAGTACTGCTTGCTTTGGCGATCCTTGTATACACTTCATCATCAACGCTGGCATTTTGTGATAACGTACTGCCTAGATATGTGAATCTATTCACAACTTTCAGTGCTACACCATTTACCTTTATGCAGGGCTCGAGATAGCTTTTGCCAAGTGCTGGTTGTAACATGACTTCTGTTTTCTCTGTGTTAATGGTAAGCCCAAAGTTGGTACAGGCTTTGGAGAATCTGTCTATAATACATTGTAGATCAGCCTCAGAGTTGGCATTTAGGACACAGTCATCAGCAAATAGAAGATCCCTGATTGTGTGTGATTTAACTTTGGTTTTGCTCGAAGCCGCCGAAGGTTGAACAATTTTCCGTCTATGCGATAGGTGATGTTTACTCCCAGGTCTAGATCTCTGAAAGCATCATCCAACATAGCAGAGAACATGATGCTAAATAGGGTAGGTGCTAATACACATCATTGTTTTACTCCATTTGAGACAGGAAAGGTTTCAGATAACTCTCCATCATCCTGAACTCTAGCTTGCATTTAGTATCGTGCTTGTGACGTCCACAATAAATTTGTTTATCTCCTATATTGTGTTTCACTGTGTGCTCTATCGGTCTCATGCTATCCGGCAACTCAAATATATTTTAATGACATGTCTTTACTGCGTCATGTTGCTACATGTTAATGACATGTCTTTACTGCGTCATGTTGCTACATGTTAATGACATGTCTTTACTGCGTCAGGTTGCTACATGTTAATGACATGTCTTTACTGCGTCAGGTTGCTACATGTTAATGACATGTCTTTACTGCGTCAGGTTGCTACATGTTAATGACATGTCATTACTGCGTCATGTTGCTACATGTTAATGACATGTATTTACTGCGTCATGTTGCTACATGTTAATGACATGTCTTTACTGCGTCTTGTTGCTACATGTTAATGACATGTCTTTACTGCGTCTTGTTGCTACATGTTGAAGACACATTTTACTATTGCATCATGTTTCTACATTTTTAAGGCACATTATTCACTAGATATAGCGTTGCTGTAGTTTCTAAATTCTGGCATTCCATTATGGCGTGTCAATTACCAAGTTTATAGACATAATCTAAAGAAATATCACGTGTCATTCATTCTCATCGTGGACACTGAATATAATTATTGTTACGCTGCTTCATTATGCACCGCGAAGCTGCGATATATACGCTTTGCTCTAAGCGCAATCGCGTTCTTCTTCTTCAGCGTACATTCTCAATCTCCTGCTTTAATTCTATCATAACAAGAACATGGTCCTACTACACTTCAAGCAGGATGTAATCCAGAGAATGGAAATGCGTTGTGACGCCGTTTTATTTGCGGCAATGGCCCGACACATCCATCTTCGGCAGTAATCGTGTTCATTATGACGTATTTAAGATACGTATTATCTCCCTCGTTCGTTTAATAATAATAATAATAATAATAATAATAATAATAAAACCCATAACCGAGTCAGGATCGCAGGGATGTCACATTGAGACATTTGATGCAGTAATATCTACATACATTTCAATCTTCTAGCGTTCTTATGAGTTTGTAAACTTCACACTCTGTCCATTCCTTGATATTATTCAGCCATGTTTTCTTCAATCCACCTCATCTCCTTCCAAATTCCACCATACCTTGAATAAAATCTTTTGTCAATGAGGAATAGCTCATCGCGTGCTCTTACCACCGGAGTTTACGAATTTTCACGATTGTTACTATTGTTCTTGGTGACATGAAAATACATTAAATTCTATCATACACAAACACGCCAGTATTATGTTCTATGTAACAGATACAAACACTCTAGTATTATGTTCTAGGTAACAGATACAAACACTCTAGTATTATGTTCCATGTAACAGTTACAAACACACTAGTAATTATGTTCTAGGTAACAGATACAAACACTCTAGTATTATGTTCTAGGTAACAGATACAAACACTCTAGTACTATGTTCTAGGTAACAGATACAAACACTCTAGTATTATGTTCTAGGTAACAGTTACAAACACTCTAGTATTATGTTCTAGGTAACAGATACAAACACTCTAGTATTATGTTCTAGGTAACAGATACAAACACTCTAGTATTATGTTCCATGTAACAGTTACAAACACACTAGTAATTATGTTCTAGGTGACAGATACAAACACTCTAGTATTATGTTCTAGGTAACAGATACAAACACTCTAGTACTATGTTCTAGGTAACAGATACAAACACTCTAGTATTATGTTCTAGGTAACAGTTACAAACACTCTAGTATTATGTTCTAGGTAACAGATACAAACACTCTAGTATTATGTTCTAGGTAACAGATACAAACACTCTAGTATTATGTTCTAGGTAACAGATACAAACACTCTAGTATTATGTTCTAGGTGACAGATACAAACACTCTAGTATTATGTTCTAGGTAACAGATACAAACACATTAGTATTATGTTCTAGGTGACAGATACAAACACACTAGTATTATGTTCTAGGTGACATACAAACACACTAGTATTATGTTCTAGGTGACAGGTATAAACACACTAGTATTATGTTCTAGGTGACAGATACAAACACACTAGTATTATGTTCTAGGTGACAGATACAAACACACTAGTATTATGTTCTAGGTGACAGATACAAACACACTAGTATTATGTTCTAGGTGACAGATACACACACACCTTTATAACAATTGTTTTGCAACGCCTGGGTTCTTCTTAAAATGACAATTCTAAGGGCTTGTTTTAGAGGATTAGAAGTGGTGCAATATCTTAGTAGCATCAATAATTGTATGTACATACTTGGCCAAATATGGTTAAATGCTAGCATATTGTATGTAGAGACTTACCCAGCTCTGGTTCAATGTTAGTATCTTGTATAACTTACCCAGCTCTGGTTCAATGTTAGTATCTTGTATGTCTTACCCAGCTCTGGTTCAATGTTAGTATCTTGTATGTCTTACCCAGCTCTGGTTCAATGTTAGTATCTTGTATGACTTACCCAGCTCTGGTTCAATGTTAGTATCTTGTATGTCTTACCCAGCTCTGGTTCAATGTTAGTATCTTGTATAACTTACCCAGCTCTGGTTCTTCGTCTTCAGCGTTCATTATCAAACTCCTACTAGATCTCTCTTAGTAGGACTATGGTCCTATTAAATTTCAAGTGGATGTAGTCCAGAGAATGGAAATGCGTTGTGTCGCCGTTTTATTTGCGACAATGGCCCGACACATCCATCTTCGGCGGAAGCTCTGGTTCAATGTTAGTATATTGTATGACTTACCCAGCTCTTGTTCAATACTGGTATGTTTGTGCAGAGACTTACCCAGATCTGGTTCAAAATTACCCAGCTCTGGTTCAATGATAGTATCTCGTATGTAGAGATTTACCAAGATCTGGTTCAAACTTGCCCATGTTTAGCTCCTGCCTAACTTTGGTTCAATGATGTAGAGAAGTGTATGCAGAGACGCACACATATATGGTTTAAAATTACCCAGCTTTGGTTCAATGCTGGTGTCTTTGTGAATAGACACCCAGAACTGTTTCAAACTTGCCTAGCTCTCGTTCAATGCGTGTATTTTTGTGCATAGACTTACTCGGATCTGGTTCAAAATTACCCAGCTCTGGTTCAATGATAGAATCTTGTATCTCCATACAGATACAAATATACTCTAGTATTATGTTCTAGGTAACAGATACAAACACACTAGTATTTGTACACACTTATTAACAAACTTACTCAGATATGGTTTAAACTTGCCCAGCTCTGGTTCAGTGATAGTATCTTGTATGCAGAGTTACCCAGCTCTGGTTCAATGATAGTATCTTGTATGTAGAGTTACCCAGCTTTGGTTCAATGATAGTATCTTGTATGTAGAGTTACCCAGCTCTGGTTCAATGACAGTATCTTGTATGTAGAGACCCAGCTCTGGTTCAATGACAGTATCTTGTATGTAGAGTTACCCAGCTCTGGTTCAATGATAGTATCTTGTATGTAGAGACCCAGCTCTGGTTCAATGATAGTATCTTGTATGTAGAGACCCAGCTCTGGTTCAATGACAGTATCTTGTATGTAGAGACCCAGCTCTGGTTCAATGACAGTATCTTGTATGTAGAGACCCAGCTCTGGTTCAATGACAGTATCTTGTATGTAGAGACCCAGCTCTGGTTCAATGATAGTATCTTGTATGTAGAGACCCAGCTCTGGTTCAATGATAGTATCTTATATGTAGAGACCCAGCTCTGGTTCAATGACAGTATCTTGTATGTAGAGTTACCCAGCTCTGGTTCAATGATAGTATCTTGTATGTAGAGACCCAGCTCTGGTTCAATGACAGTATCTTGTATGTAGAGACCCAGCTCTGGTTCAATGACAGTATCTTGTATGTAGAGACCCAGCTCTGGTTCAATGATAGTATCTTGTATGTAGAGATCCAGCTCTGGTTCAATGACAGTATCTTATATGTAGAGACCCAGCTCTGGTTCAATGACAGTATCTTGTATGTAGAGTTACCCAGCTCTGGTTCAATGATAGTATCTTGTATGTAGAGTTACCCAGCTCTGGTTCAATGACAGTATCTTGTATGTAGAGACCCAGCTCTGGTTCAATGATAGTATCTTGTATGTAGAGACCCAGCTCTGGTTCAATGATAGTATCTTATATGTAGAGACCCAGCTCTGGTTCAATGACAGTATCTTGTATGTAGAGTTACCCAGCTCTGGTTCAATGATAGTATCTTGTATGTAGAGACCCAGCTCTGGTTCAATGACAGTATCTTGTATGTAGAGACCCAGCTCTGGTTCAATGATAGTATCTTGTATGTAGAGATCCAGCTATGGTTTAATGATAGTATCTTGTATGTAGAGATCCAGCTCTGGTTCAATGACAGTATCTTATATGTAGAGACCCAGCTCTGGTTCAATGACAGTATCTTGTATGTAGAGTTACCCAGCTCTGGTTCAATGATAGTATCTTGTATGTAGAGTTACCCAGCTCTGGTTCAATGACAGTATCTTGTATGTAGAGTTACCCAGCTCTGGTTCAATGATAGTATCTTGTATGTAGAGACCCAGCTCTGGTTCAATGATAGTATCTTGCATGTAGAGTTACCCAGCTCTGGTTCAATGACAGTATCTTGTATGTAGAGACCCAGCTCTGGTTCAATGATAGTATGTTGTATGTAGAGACCCAGCTCTGGTTCAATGATAGTATGTTGTATGTAGAGACCCAGCTCTGGTTCAATGATAGTATGTTGTATGTAGAGACCCAGCTCTGGTTCAATGATAGTATGTTGTATGTAGAGACCCACCTCTGGTTCAATGATAGTATCTTATATGTAGATGCCAGCTCTGGTTCAATGATAGTATCTTGTATGTAGAGTTACCCAGCTCTGGTTCAATGATAGTATCTTGTATGTAGAGTTACCCAGCTCTGGTTCAATGATAGTATCTTGTATGTAGAGTTACCCAGCTCTGGTTCAATGATAGTATCTTATATGTAGATGCCAGCTCTGGTTCAATGATAGTATCTTGTATGTAGAGTTACCCAGCTCTGGTTCAATGATAGTATCTTGTATGTAGAGTTACCCAGCTCTGGTTCAATGATAGTATCTTGTATGTAGAGACCCAGCTCTAGTTCAATGATAGTATCTTATATGTAGAGGCCAGCTCTGGTTCAATACTGGTATCTGTGAGCAGAGACTTACCCAGATATGGTTTAAACTTGCCCAGCTCTGGTTCAATGATAGTATCTTGTAATCAGAGACTTACCCAGATCTGGTTCTAACTTGCCCAGCTCTGGTTCAATGATAAGTGTCTTGTATGTAGAGACTTTCCCAGCATTCGTTCAATGCTAGTATCTCATATGTGGAGACTTACTCGGATTTGGTTCAAACTTTCGCAGTTCTGGTTCAGTGATTGTATCTTGTATGTAGAGATTTGTCTAAATCTGGTTCAATACTGGCAATTTATATGTAGTTATTTGCCTAGCTCTTGTTCAATGCTGGTATATAAAGAATTGCCCAGCTCTGGTTAAAAGCTAGCATCTTGCAAGTATAGTGGGAACTTGCCCATCTCTGGTTCAATGCTATCATCTTGTATGTAGAGAAAGTTCATTAAGATCGGTAACCAACAAACTATCTATACATTAACTTCAGCAAGATCGGCAAATACCAATCATCTATCTATTTATACACAAACTTCGGCAAGATGGGAATTATATCAACCATCGTTCTTCAGCAAGATCGGTAACCAACCAACCATCTATACACCAACTTGAGTAGATTGGCAACCAACCAATAATATATATATATATATATATATATATATATATATATATATATATATATATATATATATATATATATATATATATATATATATATATATATTTCAGCAAAGTCAGCAACAAAATTGTCATGAAGCAGCACAAAAACATTCTCAGTAATTTGAATCAAATACAAACGTTTCAATATCGGTCACACAAAAAAGCAAACCATTAAATAATGCATAGAGACTTTGATATCTGTGTTAAATCATTACAGAGGATACCAGATGTGAGAGATATAAATCTAAGATTGCACTGTCTAAACTAGCTGTCTTCCATGATCTAAGCATGAACTAACAGGCATATTGATTTGTTGACAGGTTAAACGAATCACACATAACAAGTATCCATTTGTGCTACGTAATACAGTAGGCGTTCACAGTGCGTAGCTCAGGAACACCATGGTGCTCTCGTAATAATATCTGGTGCTCAAGCCATGTGATTTAAATTGTTCGCTATCACTTACGATCATGAGTTCTCCTTTCAATTTAATCACTTTTTGCAAAAGAAAATAAATAATTTTGGGGTTAAAGGAACGGAACAGGTGTGAATACGATGCACATAAAATGCTTATATGATAAATTTTCAAGTTCACTTTTACTTTCGCTTTTAATTTCCCTTTTATCATATTATATCTTATAGTGCTCGTACATTCAGTATTACATGTATGGAGGGAGGAGTACTCGCCGTCTGTAAATGATCAGAACCCCTGTCGTAAAGGGATCAGAGAGATCACATTCACAATATTCGGATTCATTTTTATAGATATAATTTGTATGTAAACTGAACTAAATCATGTTCAAATAGAAGGAACATAATATGTTTAACCATACATTTAACTGAAAAACCGTTGTGGTCAAATGTACAACGGAAATAAGATCATGCTACTGCTTAAGAACTAGCAGTTTATAGATATATGTAAACCACAGACTGATATAACACGGGAGATGGTAGCAGAGATGTATTATATATGAGAAAAGCAGCATGATCCATGGGACATATTTTTCTGTCATATCCCATCCCATCCCATGGCAATGTATGCCTGTCCCATCCCATCCCATCCCATGGGATTACTATTATAATATTGATATGGAATACATTTAAAATAAAATTATGACAGTTTAGGTTTAGTGTCTACTAAATAGGACTACATATACAAAGAGACATGCAAAACGACAAAATTTATTAACTTTATGACAATTCAGTATCATTCTGACACTCTGATTTTATTAGACCATTTCTGAGTCACTCTGCTCATTCAGCACATTATCAATTTCCCGCTGATCGACTGCTTCTACTAATTCAGTTAATTCGGGTAATCCATGAACCATCTCCAAAATGTCCATCTTACATGCAAATCTGATGTACACAGAGTTTATAACGAGAGCTGGTGACATCCGTTTTCGTAATTTACTCAACAACAATCCGTCAATGGGAAATACAAATATGTGCTGTCCCATCCCATCCCATGGGACGTTTCCCATGGGAATAACATTCCTATGGACAAGCCTGGAGAAATGTGTATTCACAGAGTAATGACATTTTACCAATATCTCAAAATATGAGCATGCCGATACGCATGATATATATTAAAAAGACCAAAGACCTATATCCAGATCACAAGACCCGATGTATCTAGGCAGTGCCATTTTTACTCACTATGCTGCATAACGATGCCATTCATATAAAAAAAAAATCATAAATAGGGGTTGTGGGTGAAGCTGACTACCCCCTTCTACTACAAGGTTATGTGTGTGTATTCATGTAGTATGGAAAGGGAAGCAAACTATAATAATACTGTAAGCAGTCATGCATGTTGTAAGAACAGACTAGGAGTTATTGGTGGTGGAGTGGCTGTCGTATCCCACGCAGGGTTAGAGTGATAACGAATACCATGCTGACATTGGATGTGACGGGCCAAATGGTGCAGAATCGCAGCTGAGTTGTAAATCAAGACTTCGAGTTGGCCGCATCAGGCTGCACCGTATCATATCAGACAAAATATACATTGTCCGGGGCGGCATTTAGAAGATTTACATTATACTGAGAAAATCTACCGCACAGTCCTGTCACTATACCCGGTGTTGTCAGTAAATTCAGTTTCTAACATTCTCCCATTCCATGAAAACAACCCATCCAATAACTTCTCTACTTGTCTTCCTCTGACTCATCTTCCCTTGATCTTCCACTGATTGATAAATGTTTAAGTTTTGCTCTACTTATCACATGCCTTCTTATCATATATCTTAACGTGAAATGTTTAACACCTATTCAGAAAACAACAATCTCAGTAGCTTCCAATTCACCTTGGGATATCGACAATCCATTTCATATCCATGCCATAAAAAATGGTTCGATATAACAACCTGGATATCGAAATCGCAGATACATTGATATTACTCATTGCATAGAATGTTTCTCATTTTCAGATGTCTGTTTGTCTGGTTCTATCCTACTTTGAACTTCATTGACACACATGTCATTTGATGTTAAATGTATGTCAAGATACATTGGTTTTCTTTACTTCGTTACATCGTTAATCTTGATATATAAGCAGTCTCCATCACAACCTGAAAATCAATACAGAACATTACAGAAGTAATGTCTCTTGACCGAGAACACAACCCAATAAATATAGAGATAAATTATGAATTACTGAAACAAGTGCAGGGTTTTAAATATTTTGGGAGCATTTTTACAACAGAAGAATGAACAGAGATCTCGAGATAAGAATTCAAAGTGCCAACAAAGTAAATTATGAACTTACACCAATTGTGAAACACAAATCTATCTCGATGGAATCCAAAAGGCAAATTTAAATTCAATATTCATACCAGCATTATATTATCAATATCAGATATGGACACTAACAAAAGAACAAGATAGAAAGCTTACTGCGTGTGAAATGAGATGTCTTGAAAAGAAGCGAACAAAACAAGAAGACATCATGCTATGAATTAAGATATTACAATAACTGCTGGAACAACATATGTGGTCAAATATATTTAAAAACCGAGAATAAAATGGTTCGAACACTATATGACACTGAAATCAAGGGCTATTTGCATGTATGCTCTGTATATGACACTGAAATCAAGGGCTATTTGCATGTATGCTCTGTATATGACACTGAAATCAAGGGCTATTTGCATGTATGCTCTGTATATGACACTGAAATCAAGGACTATTTGCATGTATGCTCTGTATATGATACTTAAACAAAGTGCATGTATGCATGTGTATGTGACATTGAAATCAACTTTTACGACATTCAACACTCACATGAAAAAAATATGCTGATACTTGGTCACAAAGACATGTTCCCATGTAGAGAAGACATGTAGACATTGGAAATACATATTCCATGACAGTCATATTGGTGAGAGGAGCATGGTGATGTGACAAGCAAGACACAGACAGCCACCTCTACAGGAAAGACCAACTTGGAGCAAGAACAAATTAGAAAATAGTAAACTCCAGCTAGAAGACAACTAACAATATCGTACTTCAGTGCAGTTTTTACATGCAGGAATAAATAGATAAGTCATCGTTGCAAACATTTCTAACAAAGTGTACATAGTCATCCCATGGGAGAGTACAGATCAAGTGACAGGAAGCCCTTAACAATCCATTGCCTATTCGGAACAAGTATCGTGATGTGAAACTAGCAGATTGTGGTTTTTATAATCAAGCACTTGTTTCTATTAGATAAAAGATACAATTCAATAGTAAAGTGGTTCTGTGCAACCAGTGTACAATTTGCACACTTCGATAGAGACATTACAAATAGAGAGCTCTTAAACTCAACTCAAGTTTCCTTCTTCAAGTATGCGACACTTTTGTAAGTTCTCAAATTTAATATCGGTTAATCAAAAATAGTGGTATAGTTCGTGTGTTTAGTCGTTGTTTTTCTGACGCTGTCGTTTGTTATCGCTATGATTCTTGAAGAGCTCGTTGAAGACTTCTTCATAAATGTGGATAGATTTGGCTTGTCTGAATATTGCAGTATGAAGTGTCCGTTAAACTTTAGTACTTGAAATAAACAAGAAGGAAATATGACCATAAAGCAGTGTGATTCATGTTTCTTCTTCTTCGTTCAAGTAGTTAGTCACGTTACCATATTTCTTCTTTTTCGTCTTTTTTCAAGTAGTTAGTCAGGTTATCATTGCTCTTCTTCGTCTGTGTTCAAGTAGTTAGTCACGTTACCATGTTTCTTCTTCTTCGTCTGTGTTCAAGTAGTCACGTTACCATGTTTCTTCTTCTTCGTCTGTGTTCACGTAGTTAGTCACGTTACCATGTTTATTCTTCTTCGTCTGTGTTCAAGTAGTTAGTCACGTTACCATGTTTCTTCTTCTTCGTTTGTGTTGAAGTAGTCACGTTACCATGTTTCTTCTTCTTCGTCTGTGTTCAAGTAGTCACGTTACCATGTTTCTTCTTCTTCGTCTGTGTTCAAGTAGTCACGTTACCATGTTTCTTCTTCTTCGTTTGTGTTCAAGTAGTTAGTCACGTTACCATGTTTCTTCTTCTTCGTTTGTGTTGAAGTAGTCACGTTACCATGTTTCTTCTTCTTCGTTTGTGTTGAAGTAGTCACGTTACCATGTTTCTTCTTCTTCGTCTGTGTTCAAGTAGTTAGTCACGTTACCATGTTTATTCTTCTTCGTCTGTGTTCAAGTAGTTAGTCACGTTACCATGTTTCTTCTTCTTCGTTTGTGTTGAAGTAGTCACGTTACCATGTTTATTCTTCTTCGTCTGTGTTCAAGTAGTTAGGAGATTTTATACCATGTGTTAGAATGTTCAAATCTTCTAGTATCTGCTGGAACATTGAAATCTTCTAGCATCTCTGGGGTGATGACATTGTCTAGTATCTGCTGGAACGTTAAAATCTTCTAGAATGTACTAGAACGTTGAAATATTCTAGCATGTGTTAGAATGTTCAAATCTTCTAGTATCTGCTGGAACGTTTAAATATTCTAGCATGTGTTAGAATGTTCAAATATTCTAGTATCTGCTTCTTCTTCGTCCGTGTTCAAGTAGTTAGTCACGTACCATGTTTCTTCTTCCTCATCTGTGTTCAAGTAGTTAGTCACGTTACCATGTTTCTTCTTTTTCGTCTATTTTCAAGAAGTTAGTCAGTTTATCATTGTTCTTCTTCGTCTGTATTCAATTATTTAGTCACGTTACCATGTTAATTCTTCTTCGTCTGTGTTCAAGTAGTTACTCACATTACCATGGTTCTTCTTCTTCGTTTGTGTTCAAGTAGCCACGTTACCATGTTTCTTCTTATTCGTTTGTGTTCAAGTAGCCACGTTACCATGTTTCTTCTTCGTCGTCTGTGTTCAAGTAGTTAGGAGATTTTATACCATGTGTTAGAATGTTCTAATCTTCTAATATCTGCTGGAACGTTGAAATCTTTTAGCATCTTCTGGGGCGATGACATTTTCTAGTATCTGCTGCAACGTTGAAATCTTCTAGCATGTACTAGAACGTTGAAATATTCTAGCATGTGTTAGAAAGTTCAAATCTTCTAATATCTGCTGGAACGTTGAAATCTTCTAGCATCTTCTGGGGTGATGTTATTTTGTAGTATCTGCTGGAACGTTGAAATCTTCTAGCATGTGTTAGAAAGTTCAAATCTTCTAATATCTGCTGGAACGTTGAAATCTTTTAGCATCTTCTGGGGTGATGACATTTTCTAGTATCTGCTGCAACGTTGAAATCTTCTAGCATCTTCTGGGGTGATGTTATTTTGTAGTATCTGCTGGAACGTTGAAATCTTCTAGCATTTTCTGGGGTGATGAACTTTTCTAGTATCTGCTGGAACCTTGAAGTCTTGTAGCATCTTCTGGGGTGATGAAATTTTCTAGTATCTGCTGGAACATTGAAATCTTCTAGCATCTCTTGGGTGATGATATTGTCTAGTATCTGCTGGAACGTTAAAATCTTCTAGCATGTACTAGAACGTTGAAATATTCTAGCATGTGTTAGAAAGTTCAAATCTTCTAATATCTGCTGGAACGTTGAAATCTTTTAGCATCTTCTGGGGCGATGACATTTTCTAGTATCTGCTGCAACGTTGAAATCTTCTAGCATCTTCTGGGGTGATGTTATTTTGTAGTATCTGCTGGAACGTTGAAATCTTCTAGCATTTTCTGGGGTGATGAACTTTTCTAGTATCTGCTGGAACCTTGAAGTCTTCTAGCATCTTCTGGGGTGATGAAATTTTTTAGTATCTGCTGGAACATTGAAATCTTCTAGCATCTCTTGGGTGATGATATTGTCTAGTATCTGCTGGAACGTTAAAATCTTCTAGCATGTTAGAATGTTGAAACATCTGTTGGAATGTTGAAATCTTGAAGTATCTGCTGGAATCTTGAAATATTCTAGTATCTTCCGGAACATTGAAATGTTGTAGCATCTGTTAAGATGTTGAACTTTTATTGTTTATGTTCCATCTATCTATCTTTCCTTCCTCTTTTACCATTTATAGGTGTCGTACGAGATACTTTGCTCTTGTTCTCGCTTTTCTGGCAGCTCCAAATAATGTTATTTGGTGCTCGTGTAATATCTCTTTGGAGTTCTCGACCCAGCGTACTCTAGGTATGGGAGCCGCGTTAGCGCAGTGGTTAGCGCATTAGCTTCGTATATGAGTGGTCCTGGGTTTATTCTCCAGTTGAGGCGGAAATGTTTTTCAGATCGCAACGGCTCCCAGGTCGACCCAGCCTTAAATGGGTACCGGATTAATCCGGGAAGTAAAGACTGCGAGGTAGAGGAGATGGCTACCGCCCTCATTTGCAGACCCTCTGAAATATGAGATCGCTAACATCTCGCACCCCTACGGCATTAATAAATGATATAGGTTACTTTACTTTTACTTTACTCTAGGTATTCTTTCCAGATGACCAAACCATTGTATCTGTTGGTTTTGTTGGGGTTGTGTTGGTATTGTAGAATTGATATTACACCCACTCTTTCTCTTATGACCTCGTTTCTAATTCTGTGTCTTCTGGTCACTCCTGTAGCTTTTCTCATACATCTTATCTCTGTTGTAATCACCTGTCTTTTATGTTTTGTTGTTAAGGACATTGGTAGCACAGAGTTGGAATGAAGATACTTTGGATAAGATGTTCTTTTGTTGTTACTGGTAGAATTTTAAGTTGTAATAAAGGGGTCCCAATATCTGATTCGCTTTGCTACAACTAATATCTATTTTGGTGTCCATCTTGCCATCTGAAGAGAATGTTCCTCCTAAATATCTGAATGTGTTTGTTTGTTTTATGACTTGATGTTCTATTGTTATATTTAAATTGTGTGTATCCCTTTCTATTGCCATGGTTTCTGTTTTTGTCGATGCTTATCTTCATGTTGCTGATCTTGCACTCAATGTCTATGAATGTTAGACGACGTTGAAGTTCAGTTTGTTCATATACTATTATGACCTGATCGTCGGCAAAGAGTAGCTCATTGGTATTTTCACTTTGTAGCTTGGCTTTCTTCGTAATGCTATCGATATAAGTTCTGTTAGAACGTTGAAATCTTCAAGCATGATTTAGAATGCTCAAATCTTCTAGTATCTGATGGAATGTTGAAATCTTTTATCGTTTGCTGGAACGTTGAAATCTTCATTTATCTGCTCGAATGTAGTGCTGGAACATTGAAATCTTCAAGCATGCTTTAGAATGCTCAAATCTTCTAGTATTTTATAGAATGTTATATTGTAGTATCTGTTGGAATGTTGCAATTTTATAGTATATGTTGGAACGTTGAAATCTTCAAAAACGTGTTAGAATGTTCAAATCTTCTATTATCTGCTGGAACGTTGAAATCGTTTAGTATTTACTGGAACGTTGAAATCTTCTAGCATCTGTTGGAATGTTCAAATTTTATAGTAAATGTTGAAACGTTGAAATCTTTTAGTATCTACTGGAACGTTAAAATTTTCTAGCATCTACTGGAATGTTGCAATCTTCTAGGACCATATGGAATGTTATATTGTAGTATCTGCTGAAATGTTAAAATCTTTTATCGTCTGCTGGAACGATGAAATGTTCATTTATCTGCCGGAATGTGGTGCTGGAACGTTGAAATCTTCTAGCATCTGCTTAAATGTTCAAATAATATATGATAGAATGTTGAAATATTGTAGTATCTACTGGAATGTTGTATTAATGGAACAGAGAGAGATTCATATGTACAACATTAACATGTGCATGAGGTCTCAACACAATCTAATTTTCTTCCAACCCTTCCCCCACTGTATCCTCGAGAGCAAGGTTTCCCTCGCATCGGTAGTTGACAATGTGCATGTGATTGTATCATATATAAATGAATGCTTGAATGTAATCTGCTGCCTGTTCATAATGCACTTATTGATTGGATCCTTGCGCTTTGTGATCAGTTTATCGATTAGCATGCCACATCATAACCAATCTTCTATTGATCTATATTTTACCAATTTTCAGTAGAGAAACATTACCATTTTCTTGATCACATCAGATGTAAGCAAACATATATTCAACCGCGTAATCACATACAGAAAGTATGAGATCTACACATCACAAACTCACCACCCCCATCACCTACACAATTTAGTAGCCTTGCACATATTCACCCCCCCCCCACCCCAAATCACTCATACAATTTAGTAGCCTTGCACATATTCACCCCCCACCCCAAATCACTCATACAATTTAGTAGCCTTGCACATATTCACCACCTCCTCCCCCCCCTGCTCAGTAACAGGAAGAAGCAGACCGACACACATACGCACCCACTAATCACTCACATGAAGTGGCGCCCGTGTGTTGGCGAAGCCCGAAAGGGGAGCAAAGAATAGCAACACTTTTTACCTTCTTCGCATGTCGTAAAAGGCGACTAAGGAGGTTATGTGATGGAGTTGGCTGTCCGATCCCATATAGGTTCAGTGACCCAAAGCCATGCTGAAATCGGATGTGTCAGGCCGAAATGCGCAGATATCGCAGCAATGCTGTAAACCATGACACAACGCATTCCGTTCTCCGATTACATCCTGCTAATCTGCAGGAATTTGAGAACGAACGTAGAAGAAGAAGACACGAAGTGGATCCACATATATTCACCCGCGCTAATCACTAACAGGAAATGGATCTACACATATTCATCCCCGTATTCACTCACAGGAAGTAGTATATCTACACATATTCACGGGCCCGCATATCACTCACTGCAAGTAGAGTATTTGGATATATACAATCATATACAAGTCGCATATACTCATGACACTACCTGACAGCAGAAACAATGCTTCTTCTTCTTCTGCGTTCAGCATTTATGGTCATGCTATACCGTCATGCCTGTCGTCAAGACGAAGTCCACTGTCTTCTCCAGGTCAGAGCGGTTGTCCCATAGCTTTTGCCTCAAGTCTGTATCCTCTGGCCAGGTCTGTTCAAGTGTCACTCACTCAGCATCTTTGTATGTGTGACATGTGATATAGCCTAGCATGTAAAGTCTGGATGCGGCGTACTGCGCAAAGGAGCTCAACAATCATGGGCCACTGGGCAGAAAGGCGTCATGCAGCTAGCGTCGTAGAGCGTGAAAGAGCACGGTGAGACAGTAAGGCACCCTGGTCATCTACTGCACCCCGACACACACTCAGTCGTCTTGACTCGTCTTGCCACTGAGACCATATGTGTACGGGCGAGAGAGTGAGGTTGACGACAGTGCGCAATTCTCCATCACATTAATCCAATTTTCATAGCGCAAGTCATGGCTCATGCTCATCGCCGCTTGCGAAGGAGGAACACAATGTGTGACATGAGAGAGAATACAAGACAACCCTGAACAAATACGGATTCAATGCACCCAAGGCGACACATCTGACCTTGGACAGACAAGTAAAGCTCACAGTCACCAACGGCTTAACGGCGAGCGTGGCAAATCTGATATCATTCACCTGGGTATAGGCAATAGATAAATTACCAGATACTGAGGTTCTCACTAAAGTCAATATCCCAAGGATTCTTACAATGTTCATTAATGACGGCCTGAGATGTGTCGGATATGTTGTGCACATACCTGACAAACGCATAAAAAACAGATGATGAGTTCCTTAGGTGAAAATGACTGGCCAGTGGAAAGAAGAATCGCTTCACAAACGATCGAAGGATCTCTAAAGGGATTCAACATCGACTCAATATCGTGTAAGTGATGCTCAGAATGGTATCGCGTGAAGCAGAAACACCAGCATAAATTCCTGCTTCGCTAATATTCATTAATTCCCAGAGGCACATATAAACTGGAAGAACATTACTGAATGTTTAATAACACTGCGTCTTGGTACTCTATAAATATAAACATTCTATCTATTCGCTGAATCTTTTGTTGCCTTTCAGTGTCAGGGGTAGAAGAGTTTTCTGGAAATAGCCCTCGTGTGTGCTGAGTATATTGTAGAGTTTGCCGCCTCTTTTACTTCGGTAGTCCATCGTTTTCGTGGTCGGCCTCTAGGTCTTCCTTCATCTGTGTTGCTTAGCTTGCTGTGGTATGCTGTCTGATGATAGACTGATATGTGCAAACCATTTTATCTGTTCTCTCTTAATATATTCCAAGATTGGAGTGATACCGGTTCTTTGTCATCTTCATTTCTCACTCTGTCTCTTAGCGATATTCTGCACAAGCGTGCCATTTCAGCTGTCACAAGTTTACGTTTACCTTGTGCTGTCGTTGTCCATGTTTGGCATTGGTAACACAACATTGTTATAATAATTGTTTTGAATAGTGTTATTTGGTGTTTAAATCTACATCTTTGTTTCTGAAGATTAGTGTCATTTGTCCTAGGGCTTGGTATGTTTTACTACATCTATTGTGTAATTATATGCTGCTCCTGCCGTCTGTTGTTATATTGCTTACTAGGTATGTGAATTCTGTCACTTGTTCAAGTCTGTTGTTTCAAAATATATGTTGGTGTTTCTTTCTATTCTTCCTATCTTCATTACTTTTGTCTTCTCTATATTTATCATGTTAAAGATTTGGCATGTTTAGTGAAATCTGTATATTTGTGTTTGTAGTTGCTCTTCTGATGATTCTACTAGTACTTGGTGGTCTGCAAATAGCAATTCCTTTAAGCTATCCTTCAAATATAAATATTACTGAATGAAAATATACAGTTTAATAACACTGTGTCTTGGTATTCTATAAATACAAACATTACTGAATGAAAATATACAATTTTGAATTGGTTTTTTGTTTCTTAAAATAAAACTGGTTGATGATAATTAGGTCAAGATAAGCGCCACTTTGAGCACTAGATTAGCTGATTAAAATCCCACATGTTTTCAATAGTCTTCTTCCGAGGACAACTTTGAGAACATTTTATTTTGGATGTTGTTTTCTGTATACTTATTGACGTGCCGGTTGTCATATTGGATTATTATCCTCCTCATCTGTTACATTTCTCAAGGATTGATATTAAACAGTAACAATGAAGACATTCTTGTCTCAAAATACAATAATGAATGCACGTTTTTGTTTTAAGCGTTAGCTCTCAAACTCACCCGTTTGAGGGGTCAAATAGTAACCTGTTCAGCATGTTCAGATGCGATTAAGGAGATATTTGGGTAGAGTTGACTGTACCATCCCATATATGGCCAAGGTCACCAGAAGACATGCTAGTTGAATTTATCATGCCAAAGGCGCAGATATACCTCATTCTTCTTCTTCTTCAGCGTTCGCTCTCAAATAACCACAACGAATATTTCGTGTGATTTCCGCCGGGAAGCGTGAAGTACTTTGTGCTGCAAGTTCCACAGTAGAACTGTGATTATTTGCACCCCGGTTGGCCACTTGTGGTCAGGACGTCCGAGGTCCAGCACATCCGTTTTCGTCATTCCTTTATTTCGGGTTTGGTCCATAGTCCGTGACAGCCTGTGTATCTGTCGCCGGGCACGCTGGTGTGTAGTGCCTCTTCGCCAAGACGCTTGTCGAGCGAGTCTATCTGGTACGAGATGTTCCACCGTCTATGAACCCATCTCGTTCATCTGGACATACTCTGCCTGTATCCATCGGGTACTGAACCGTTTCTCATCCGCGAGTCTGGTTCCGTATGAGGAAGAACTCGTCTGATGAGTGGGACCCTGGCTCATTCGCCCCCCTACCCGAGGCGTCGTTCACAGACATCGTGAACCGTCGTCCAAGTTCGAGTCTCACATCACGCGTTTGAGAGCAAGGCGTTCTAGAGCTGAGCAACCTTGTCCCAATAGCGCCTGAGCCCATCAGGTGCTGAACCATTTCTATCTGCAAGTGTGTTTCCGGTATAGGAAATCTTGACAGTAGAGTTGGGCAAGGGCTAATATCGTTGTCCCTTTTCTGCCTAAGCCCATCGGGTACGGATCCCTTTCTCTTCGCGAGCTTATTTCCGGTTTAGGAAGGCTCGACGTTAGAGTTGGGTTAGGTCTTCTTCCTTTTCCGAACGCCCATGATTGGGTAATGGTCTCTGCCTATAAGGAGCACAGGTAACTAGAAGCTCGTCTCGAGCTAACAGAGCTTGTAGTTCCCCTTTCCTAGGAACTTTTTCCTTTCTGTTTGCAGTTCGCGCTGCCCTCTGGCGCTGTTCTGCCTTTCATTGTGTCATTGTACTCAGTATGACATCTATTAGTCTCTCGACATGCCATCAATCCCCACGTACCTTTTACATTGGCCGCCCCTCCAATGTTCAGCGTCACTGTATGTCGGCATTGTCACTGTATGTGCTGATGCAAATGGTGTCGGAGATGTTGTCTGTCTCTTGTGCAGTCAAATCTCTTTCCATCTACTACCTCCACATTCTCGGACACGCTCCCCAAATGATTTGGCCAGAACCAGTTCGAGCTGCTGTTTTCTGATACCAGGGTGCACAACGAGGAGGTACATTTGGGATCTTGGCTATCTGCTAACCCTGGGTCCGCCTAGAGCAATGCGTTCCCTTTGCACACCCAGATATCTTTCCAAATTCCGCTTCACTTCTCTTGTAGCAGAACAATGACCATAATAGATTTCTAAAAGGATGTAGTACAAAGACGGCAGATATGTTTTGTCGCGGTTATATTTCTGAAATGATCCGAAACATCATGCTTCGGCAGCTGCATTAAATAACATTAATAGATAGTTGAAGAACATCCATTCGTAATGTTCTAATGTATAGAGTTCTAATGCATCACAGTTGAAGTGCATCACAGTTGAAGTGCATCTCAGTTGAAGTGCATCACAGTTGAAGTGAATCGCAGTTCCTACATTCAAATAGTTATTAGAAACAAGAAAACCTTTGTTTAGATGACCAGTTTTTAAAAAGCAAACATTAGATCTTGATTTGCCTATAAATGGGTCCTAGTCAAAATGAACAAACACTATTGTGAGGTCGCTTATACGCAGATTGCGGTCTGTGTCCTGCATGTCGGTCGTTCACTGGTGAACAGTGTATGTTGGACGTGCAAGTGAAATCAACAATATAAATGATAACTTTTATAGAAGAGCTCGCCATAGTTATTTAGCCTGAGTTGCCAGGCCTGAAATGGGAGTAAAGAATAACAACACTGTTACATCTCATGCATAACGCATGAGGCGACTAATGAGGTGTGAGGGTGGGAGAGGACTGTCCCATCCCATCCATCCCATATAGGTTCAACGTGATCTAGAAGTCATGCTAGTTGGATCGGTCAAGCCGAAATATACAGATATCGCAGCAAAGCTGCGCCCGTGTGTTGCCGGGGCCCGGAAGAGGAGCAAAGAATAGCAACAATGTTTAACTTCCACGTTAAAACTTCCACGCATGTCGTAAAAGGCGACTAATGAGGTTATGGAATGGAGTTGCCTGTCCCATCCCATATAGGGTCAGTGACTCAAAGCCATGCTGTAGTCGGATGTGTCAGGCTGAAAGGCGCAGATATCGCAGCAATGCTGTAAACCATGACACAGCGCGTTCCGTTCTCCGGACTACACCCTGCTAATCTTCAGGAGTTTGAGAACGAACGCAGAAGAAAAGAAGCAGCAACGCTGTAAATCATGACAGAAAGCATTCCGTTCTCCGAACTACATCCTGCTAAGCTGCAGGAATTGAAAATGAACTCAGATGAAGAAGAATATGAATAAGTCCATAAACTGAGTAACCAGCAACGCGATGTACTCAAACATGAATAATTATTGATAAATTTAAAGCAACAAAAATCTGGTATATGACTCTCGTGCACTTTAAATAATACAATATCCATACCTTACACACTAGGTTTCTTCCAGGTAACTGATTCCATTAGGATAATAGCAATTATGGCCATTGAGACTGATTGATGTTTCTAGGTATAGTGTTTCACTTTTCTGTTATTTCCGATTCATTAAGTAATGAACTTTCATTATTTATTGATATTTTTATAGTTCCTTTAGCGCAGATTTACTCCGCTAAAGTAAAACACGAAAAGTACATGACATCAAATACTGATGTTCTTGATTTTCACAAATGAAATAAGTGAAAACATGAATTCGGCGTTAGTTATAGAAATATTCCAAATCTTTGTTTAGTCTGAGGAAAAATTGCTGTGAATGCTTAGTTATGGGAATATTGTCTTTCAGGAGGCTGTGGAAAAATTGCTGGGATGGCTTAGTTATGGGAACATTATCTTTGAGGAGGCTGTGGAAAAATTGCTGTGATTGCTTATTTATGGGAACATTGTCTTTGATGAGGCTGTGGGAAAAATTGCTGCGATGGCTTAGGTTATGGGAATAGTGTCTTTGAGGAAGCTGTGGAAAAATTGCTGTGATGGCTTAGTTATGGGAACATTGTCTTTGAGGAGGCTGTGGAAAAATTGCTGGGATGGCTTAGTTATGGGAACATTATCTTTGAGGAGGCTGTGGAAAAATTGCTGTGATGGCTTAGCTATGGGAACATTGTCTTTGAGGAGGCTGTGGAAAAATTGCTGTGATGGCTTAGTTATGGGAACACTGTCTTTGAGGAGGCTGTGGAACATTTGATGTGATGGCTTACTTATGGAAATATTGTCACTAAAGCTGTGGAAAAATTGCTTTAATAACTTAGATATTTCAATATTCTAAGTAAAGTTTTCGCCAAAAATGTCGGTTTGAAACTATTGAGCATATGGAAAGTGTTTTTGTAAGCTTGGTAAAACTTCAGCTCCAAGTGTTCCCAGTTGTGAAAGTAGTATTGTGTAGTCTTTGCAGGAAATCAATCTCCTAAAGGAGAAAAGCACATTCATACTTCAGTACTAATTTCGCTCATACGGAAGTGGTTGTGATGAGAGACCGAACCTATCAAAGAGTTGAGAACAATTCAGAGAGAAGTGTAATCTGTACATGACGGATAATTTCACATATTGACTCTCCATCCCTCCGTTCTTACATCAACTGATTCTAGATTATGTTTGAGAATCTGCTTGAACGATACGAACAGTGTCAACAACTCGGTACTGCATGCTTTGACGCATTCCCAAGAACAACGGTTGCTGTAGACGTCGGTATACGAAAACGATTTCTGTCGCAATGCAGGCTCTTTACGGATATTTACAGTTAAACACACTGTAAACACCATATGGTATATCATATTGTATATCATATGGTATATCATATGGTGTAAGACTGGAGAAATGGGATGACATAAGGTGCTGTAAGACTGGATGAATATGATGACATATTATGGTGTAAAACTGGATGAAAGGGATGGCATCAGGTGGTGTAAACTGGATGAAGGCGATGACATCAGGTGGTGTAAACTGGATGAAAGGGATGACATCAGGTGGTGTAAACTGGATGAAAGGGATGACATCAGGTGGTGTAAACTGGATGAAAGGGATGACATCAGGTGGTGTAAACTGGATGAAAGGGATGACATCAGGTGGTGTAAACTGGATGAAAGGGATGACATCAGGTGGTGTAAACTGGATGAAAGGGATGACATCAGGTGGTGTAAACTGGATGAAAGGGATGACATCAGGTGGTGTAAACTGGATGAAAGGGATGACATCAGGTGGTGTAAACTGGATGAAAGGGATGACATCAGGTGGTGTAAACTGGATGAAAGGGATGACATCAGGTGGTGTAAACTGGATGAAAGGGATGACATCATGTGGTGTAAACTGGATGAAAGGGATGACATCAGGTGGTGTAAACTGAATGAAAGGGATGACATCAGGTGGTGTAAACTGGATGAAAGGGATGACATCATGTGGTGTAAACTGGATGAAAGGGATGACATCAGGTGGTGTAAACTGGATGAAAGGGATGACATCAGGTGGTGTAAACTGGATGAAAGGGATGACATCAGGTGGTGTAAACTGGATGAAAGGGATGACATCAGGTGGTGTAAACTGGATGAAAGGGATGACATCAGTTTGTAAAGACCGAAGGAATGCGACGGCATCAGTTGTGTAAGACCGGAGGAATGGGATGACATCAGGTTTTGTAAAACTGGACGAATGAGATGGCATCCGGAAAAATGTAAAACTGGGGGAAATGGAATGTTATCAGGTGGTGTAGTACCGGAGGAATGGGATTGGAGTTAGAAGTTAGCACCACATCAAATGCTTGATCTTGGTTTGTTTTCTCTCTTAATTCTTGTGTCACTTTCTTCATACTCCTCCCACCTCCCCATTTGTGAGCGAAACAGTACTCAACTAGTAATAGTGTATCCTCCCCGAAATAAAGATCAGTCAAATAAAATACTTTGGACACATTAAAAGACATGACACCTTATTGAAGACCTTACTTGATGGTAAAGTCAAAGGGAAGCGAGCAAGAGGTAGGCAGAGACACAAGTGGGAGAGTAACATTACACGATGGACAGGTTACAGTCTAGCAGAGTGCACCACCAAGACAAGAGACAAGAGATGTTGGAGATACGTTGCAGCCAACCTTCGCTGCGGAGACGGCACTTGATGATGATGATCCTCCCCGATGAGAACTATTTCCAACAACATCCGCATTACTAAACGTCGTTTTCAGAATAGTGAGCACCTGGATCTGGACAGTTATACTGTGTGAACAAACAAACAACTACGTTTGAGATGACTGATTTTACATATTGGGAGCCGCGTTAGCGCAGTGGTTAGTGCACTGGCTTCGCATATGAGTGGTCCTGGGTTCATTCCCCAGTTGAGGCGGAAATGTTTTCAGATCGCAACGGCTCCCAGGTCGACCCAGCCTTAAATGGGTACCGGATTAATCCGGGAAGTAAAGACTGCGAGGGAGAGGAGATGGCTACAGCCCTCATTTGCAGAGACTGTGAAATGTGAGATCGCTAACATCTCACACCCCTACGGCATTAATAAATGATATGGGTTACTTTACTTACTTTTACATATTGAATTTGTCTCGCATGCTGTAATCTCTGAGGCTGTAGGGACATTCCTATGATGGCTAAATTATGAGAACACTGTTCTTATTGAGGTTGTGAGGATATTGCTTTGATGGCTTAGTTATAGGAATATTCCAAGTTCAAGATATGGAAATATTTATATAATGACATTTATCTGAGCATTAGAAATACCTGATGCTGTTGAGAAAAATATGTCATGCATTACAGGATAATTACAATTTTTTTTCTCTTATTCTTTAGTGTTCGTTTTCAAACTCCTGCAGATTACCTGTATGTGGTCCAGGGACGAAATGAGTTGTGTCATGGTTTACAGCTCTGCTACAATATCTGCGACTTTCGGCCTACACATTCGACTATAGCATGGCTTCTGGGTCACTTTAATCGTATATTGGATGAGACATTCAACTCAATCACATAACGTCCTTAGCAGCCTCTTAAGACAAGCATGGAAGATAAACGGTGTTGCCATTCTGTGCTTCCATTTCGGGCCCTGGTAACTCACTGGCGATTCGAAGTCTCTGACAATTCTTTTAAAAAATATCTATGATGACTAAGTTATAATAGCATTTGACGCCCGTGTAATACTGCAGCTCGAAAGGATATCAATAATCATACATTTTCGATAAGTCATGTATACTCGTATGTTGTCAGAGTTGACTAAATCTGCAATCAGTCATGTATACTCGTATGTTGTCAGAGTTTACTAAATCTGCAATCAGTCATGTATACTCGTATTTTGTCAGAGTTTACTCAAATGTTTTAGGTTTTAGACCGGCTACAACCTCCCGTAGAAACTAAAATATAAAAACGACATTGCCGTAAGTGGAAGTGATTGATAGAACGGAGAAAATATTCTCCACTGCTATTCATTAGAAACATACAACACTCACGCTCAAATCACACAGAAGCTCTGGGTCATCGGAGCCGAATGGGGAGCAAAGAATAGCAAAACATTTTTACCTTCCATGCATTAAGCGCAAGAGGTAACTAATTGGGCTATAGAATAGGGTTAGGTGTCACGTCCCATTTAGGATACAAAGTGACTTAGAAGCCATTCTAAAGTCGGATATATGAAGCTGAAAGGCGCTGATATGGCAACACAGCTGTAAATCGTTACCGAACGCATTCCGTTCTCCAGAATATATCCTGCTCATCTGCAGGAGTTTGAGAACGAACACAGAAGAAGAAGAAGAAATAACACCAGAAATATAATCTTTCTTAATATCATTAACGCAGAATTAGTTATTGTTTTTCAATGATTCAATAACACCAGACACATTGCACTTCCTTCAAAGTCAGAATTTCTGTTATTGTTCTTCAATGATTCAATAACACCAGACACATTGCACATCGTTCAAAGTCTTAATTTCTGTTATTGTTCTTCAATGATTAATAACACCAAGAACACATTGCACTTCGTTCAAAGTCAGAATTTACTAGAACTTCTAGAAAAAAAATCTTATTCTCTCCCATCTCAGATACAGGTAAACGTAAGACCAATACGTAATACCCCAGGGAACTGTCGAGGGTGGAAGAAGCAGAGGAGGTCAAATAAAGACATGGACAGACAACATCAAGGAATGGACAGGGCTAGATATTTCCACACTCATCCGCATCGCTGAGGAAATAATTCGCTGGAGGACTATGTGTGCTGAAGCTTCCAATGTGGTACCCCTACGACCCTGAAGGGTTATGAGTTTTATTGATATTGATATTGAAGACCAACACAAAAATAACAGTGAACATAGAGAAGTCAAACCGCTGAAAATTCACAGTATGATCAGAAATGAAACCCTTTTTGAACAAACTATACATTTTGAACGTTCTTTCTTTTTCATATATATATATATATATATATATATATACATATATATACGCTGATTTAATATTCGCGTTTTTCTTTCAGCTTTCTATCTTTCGAAATGTTTATCGCTCAAGCCAAACATGCCTACATGTGTAATTTTTAAATAAATTGTTCATTTAGGAAACTATTGTGCCTGCTACCAAGTATCTGCTCGACTCCAAGTAATTTTAATTAGGAAATAGGAAATTTTAAATAGGAAATAAATAAATTGTTCATTTAGGAAACTATTGTGCCTGCTACCGCGACCTCCAAGTAATTATGA
Organism: Meghimatium bilineatum; assembly: GCA_034231615.1. Classification (NCBI taxonomy): domain Eukaryota; kingdom Metazoa; phylum Mollusca; class Gastropoda; order Stylommatophora; family Philomycidae; genus Meghimatium; species Meghimatium bilineatum. The sequence continues at coordinate 45,916,104 of CM067322.1, read as the reverse complement.
CGCTAATTTTCTTGTTATTATATGGGGAGAGAAGAAGTGGTCAATTAAGTTTGCATAGTCCAATAGTTACTCACGTGCTAGGATGTGATTGGTGTGGCTAAAGGGTAATGACCACGGGGAATTGTTGTGACTCTAGCAGTTAGAATGCCAAATAGTCATCTTTCGGTTTAAATAATATCTGACTCACCAACACTCTGTGATAGAACGCGACTGGGTGTCAAATGATGGAAGTGAAGTAATGTAAGAATATTTTGAGATATATTCATTTGCAGAACTGAAATGAACGTTGAAGGGTACACTAATAGATGTACAGAGAATAAAGAATGAAAGTATTCTGCTGAAAATGGTGTAGGACCATTGTTTCTTCATAGATTCCATCTTCTTTATTTCGTATGGAACGTGCCTATATCTGAAGTTTTATATCTTCCTTAAACTTAACTGTGTTTGTGTAACTCTACAGCTATCCGTAGAGTTTTTCCTGCAATGTTATTTCTTTGGACCAGTGTATGCCTCATAATTTCATATTTCGTACATTCCTGAAGAATATGCTTTGCAGTATGAGGTGCCTGTACACATGGCTATGTTGCCAATCGTGAACTTTGCATACAAGTGGCTGCAGCGTTGGTAACCAACGAGGTAGTATGACTTTCTTGCTTTTGTAACCATCTAGTTTTAATCGTATCTTCTGTTATGTAGGTATGATTTTATCAATTTGCACATCCTACCATTCACTCTGACATTTCTAAATTTCTGTAGATAAGTCTGTAGATACGCAACTTGTCCAAAGTTTTCCTCGGGTATATCTAAGCTGCTAGTTCCAGTTTCTTATATTGAATATATATATATATATCTTTAGAGATGTATGTTGCCTGATCTTCAGTAGAGTATCATTTCCCGAAGCCTGCCAGCTGTGATACGAGAATGTTTTTTTTTTCTTCTTTCAACGTACCACTGCTGCCTGTGATTGATAATACACTCAATAGTTTGCATGGACAGCTTGTGAGAGTTTATTGTATTTGGAGAATTTTTACCAGATTTTTTTTTACTTGTATCATGATTGCCTTTCTTCAGGTCTGTGGAACTTTAGTCCAACATGTATTGATGATCTGTAGCAGCATTGTCTTTGCGGTAATTTCCAGATTTTTTATCATTTCATTGAAAATTTCTTCAGCCCCTGGTGACTTCTTCATGTTCAGTTTAGATACCGCAGGAGCCAGTTCTATGAGTGTGATTGTTGCCTCCATCACTTCAGATATGATTCCATCTTGTTGAATATTTTGACGTTTCTAAGGAACCTCGAGTTATTTTTCTAGACTAATTTTGATGTTGTCTTCAGTAAATGAGTCTGCAAAGTATTCAGATGCATGTTTCCGATGAGAATGTTTCTATCTTCTTGCAATGCGACCTTTTCATTTCTCCCAGTACCCTCATCATTTAATTGGTTTATCAACTTCCACAGTCTCTTCTTATCCATCATAAATTTCAGCGATTCTGTTTTCTCTTTCCAGTTGCTCCGCCTGGCGTGTAACTTGGCTCCCTGAAACTTGGCCGTAGCTTGTAATGTTAAGTAAAAAAAAAATTCAGGCTATCTAGAACAACTTTTGGTGGTGGTTAAGCGGAGTAAACGTATTTGGTGTGGACATGTAACGAGACCTGACTCGCTTTCTAATTTTATTTTGCAAGGAACAGTTGATATGGTAAAGAGGAGAGAAGGTAAAAGAAATCATGGATTGATAGCATCAAGGTTTACTGTAGGCGAGATTTTTATACACGTCTCCGAATATCAGCCAATAGAGTTGTTCGTATAATTTTTTGTGCTGATGTCTCCCTTTTGGTACCCCTTCGAACATGACGAATTATAGGTCTTATGATATGATTATATATAATTAAATAGCCGTGTTCTGTCATCCTCCCTGGGACGCTCTATAAATAGAGCATTTATATAACGGAATTCCTAGCGACATCCAATCAAAACGATTGGTGTCGAGACTCCCCCCCCCCTCCCCGCCGACGCAAGAAGGGGCAATTGTTGTATACAAATGTTATTGTGAAGCGCTGTAGTCAATTTGATCAACGTCGCTATAATAAACAACTATCAGTGGAGTTGTTGCCAATAAATGTCTTAGAAGGCTACTGAACATACGATGGTCAGACTTCAAATCAAACACAGTTGTCAGACAAGAATCAAAACAAGAATATGTATCCACCTATATTAGAAAGCGTCGTTGGAATTACATCGGGCACGCGCTACGAATGGATACTGAAAGACTCCCTTGTCAAGCTTTGATGTGGTCACCAAAAGGCAAGAGAAAACAGGAAGACAAAAGAAACTTTATTTAGAACTATTACAAGGGAACGTTTCACCATCGGTATCAGAAACGAAAATGATCTAAAGCAAATTGCAATGAAACGAGAGACATGGACATCAATGACATCTGCCCTGTGTGCCGTCTTTGGCCCTAGATGAATAACTAACTAATTAAACTTTTCATACAAATTCTATTTAATGTTTCGATTTGCTGGACGTGTCCAGTTTGCAGTGATGATGATCCGACGACTAACTAACTAACTAACTAACTATTTAATGCATATTATTAAATTATACATATAGCGTATATCTTTATTGTATTATTATCGCCGGAAGCTTCCGTCTCCGTAGACATGTGAACGTCAGTTGTGTCGTCCCTACTTGTCGTTTCTGATGTAATGGTAATTCAATTCCTTTTGCTGCTTGACAGCCCATAGCCCTTCTGGTGAATGCACAGGTTTTCCTCAGCTGTGGTGTATAGTTTTGTATGGGGGTTTAATGGATGCATTTGTGGTCCCTGAAGAGAGGCGTTCCAGTGTAGCAGTGATCCAGGATCGTCACGTCCTGCAAGGGGCAAACTATTTACGTTTGGGCCCACCTACGTCAGATTTTTGGGTCCAGCGGCAGTGGTGACACCTCCGGCATTCCCCGCCACCTGGAGGACAGCTACAGGAGGGCAAAAGTGCAATGTCCGCTGTCCCGCAATTTTTCGTCATCAATGGGGGCCGTTTTACAGAAGACAAAAGCAAGGCACTGAGGCAAGTCAAACATATAACCCATGAGTGTGTGTGTGTGTGGGGGGGGGAGGGAAGAGAAGAATGTACACACATAACATTTTGGTAAGTAAGGCATGGATCTGCTTCAAGTAGGATAGATCCATCACCCGTTTCAGGGTCCTTGGTGAGGTCGTCGGAATTTGACAATAACTGTGGTGCGTGAGAAGAGAAGAAAAAGAAGGAGTGACACGGATACTCGATCACCCACGTAGCAAACTTTGTGAAAACAGGGCTACAAGCGTTACGGTGTTGCTATTGGAATAGTTGTGTAATAAGTTGCACCTCGATGTGAGAGGTGATAAATGCATCAACATCTATTGACTGTAGGCGGGATGTCCAGCCCAGACTCTACATGTAGTCCGCCCCGCCGTTTCTGATGTATACTTGTATGTAATCCTTTATAAAGTCATTTCGGTCTAAACGTCGATTTGTGTGTATGTGTGTGTGTGTATGTGTACCTATGTGTGTTTCATGTTATTAGCAAAACTTCATGACCCCATTGCGCGCTTTACCTGTTGGATTTCAGTTTTGCGCAGTGGGTACATATTTTCGACTAATTTTCATATTTTCAACATAGACATATTTTCAACATAGACAAAACAGAAGTAATGAATATTGCAAGAGAAAAGGAGAACATCAACATATAGATAAATAATAAACAACTAAAACAAGTAGATGAATTCAAATATCTGGGCAGCACATTGAGATATGACAACAAACAAGAAGCAGAAATAAACACAAGATGTAATAAGGCCTGTCAGATCATTGGCCAATTAACACCTTTACTAAGAAACAAAGATATTACACTAGAAACAAAGAAAGCGCTTTTCAACACCATTTTCTTACCAACATTGTGTTATCAGTGACAAACTAAGACATTAGATTCTAGAACAATACATAAGATTAACACCACTGAAATGAAATGTGTGAGACGTATGATTGGAGTTAGCTTGAGAGACAAAAATCAGGAATGAAGCACTAAGGAAACAATTAGGGATCATACCAACAATAGAATACATACAGAAACAACAAGTTAAATGGTACGGCCACATAACCAGACAGAAAGAGCAAAGTATTATCCAAAAAACACTTAACAAACGATACGAAAACAGGAGACCTATTGGACGCCCTCGTAAAAGGTGGATATATAGTGTATTAGAGACACTCGGAAATCTAACAGCAGAGGAGGCAAATAGAAGGGCAAAAGACCGTACACTCACTCTACCCTCAACACCGAAAGGTACATGAGGACAGAAAGAAGAAGAAGATTAGTAAACTATCTATATATGTATCTATGTTTTTCAGCGCCGAACACGGTGCATATAGCAGAAACTAGAGCTCTCCAATTTCGAGTCACGTGATGCTACTGTGTTTAATTCCTATCTGTTGTCGAGACCAATAGTCATACCCTGTTTGATGGTTGTTCTGCGAAGAGTCTCTCTTGGTCTCCCTCTTTTTCTTTTGCCATCTGGTATCCATTTTAATTCGTGTAGTGGCAGTCTGTTTTCATTTATTATAAGCACATGTGCGATAAAAGTCCATTGTTCTCTGCTTATTGTTGTAGAAATATTTTGCTGTTTTGTGTCTTCTCTTGTATGTTTGACGGAGTTCTTGCCAAACAATATTTAAGAATCCTCTAAAACATTTATTTTCAAATGAGCCAAGTTTCTTCTCCAGCGTCCATGTTATTTTCCAACTTTCGAAACCATATTTTAACACGGATATCACATTGGAGTTGAACAGTCGTATACTATGTGTATATGTAAACTATATGTATTGCAAACTATACATATATATTATATGATTCTTGTATGTCCTTATCGTTTACGTTATACTGATCATATTCTTATACGTTGTTATTGTTCTTCTCACCACATACAATCCACTCACCAAAGAGACGACGCTTTTTTTGTCTTCATTCTTAGAAACCATTAAAAATAGAGAGATCTGGTATCTTCTTTATTTAAGAAATATGTTTGGAGTAGAAGCCTACCACTCATAATTAATTATTTTTTTTAAGTAACTGTATAGATGAAGTGATATGGGCTTTCCGTATAGATAAAG